>JAILXH010055332.1:0-12416 GCA_023558415.1 Piaractus mesopotamicus | reverse complement strand
GTGCTATTCTTGAGAAATTTGCTGAGTCAGAATTGTTCACAGTGGTGGTGATAGGAACCAGACGTCTGAAGCATGTCTCCAAAAGCTACATCACAGAAAGTTATTACATATAATGTCTTGCCTGATGCTTTTCCTCTGATGGTGGAGAGGAACGTATGGGCTTTATAAGGCAAATATTTCACAAAGAAAACGTATTTCTTTTAGATTTACCACTATTTTATTATTATTAACATTAAAACTAAAAACTCAGATGACACAAGTAGGTTCACTGGTGGTTTTGTATAGTATTAAAATGGCTATATTTGCATTGTAGACAGTGTGACCCCTGGTTCCTATCACCATCACTGTAAAGAAATCTTGTACATTTCTCTACGGTGAACCATTTCACAGCAAACCACTCTCAATGACTTTGTTTCTCAACGACTGATTCATTCAGAAATCGATGGAATTCCCTTTTTAATGATAGCAGGTTAATAATTTATATGCTAGTGTTGGCCTTCATGAATGCACTCATTTTGAAATAAGTGATTTTCTTTATAGCACTGTTTTCACCTCTGTTGAGTATTGGGTGGTCTGTGGTACAAATGAGTATGACACCTTTAGAAAACGTACGTTTTTGCTTCCTTTAAACTCATTAACCCTGTAGGAAATATGTCTTTGTGTGCCCTGTTAATCAGGGTAGTGATGAGGCTCTCTGCAGTTTGTGTTTATAACCACTAGAGGGAGCCAGAGTTACAGAGAAAAGCCACCAGTCCAAAAGTTTTGTCCCATTCAGTGAATAAGAAAGACCAACTGACTTTCCACAAGGAGGCGATATGACAGTTTTTTAACTCCTTTGTTTTTCTCCCCCTTTGTTTCCTTGTGTTTCCTTGTTGTTTTGTGTGTTTTCTTTTCGTTTCTTTTCTTCATTATCCTTTTTTTTTCCTGGCTTTGAGCCGCTTGACGTTGTCTGAGTGCAGATAATCTCCTTTCATTCGTTTACTGGCTGACAAATAGACTTTTCCATTGATTTCATGAAGTCGTGCATTTTTATGTGTTTAATTCAATGTAAGTTTCATTTGGCAAAAAAGGAAAAAAAAAGCATACGCAGAAAAAAGTTTTGCATATGTTTACTCCGGACTAAACGATGTAAATAGGCTAAACAGCTTTCGGCAGTGTTATGTTTTGAATCTCTGTGTTCCTCGGTGGTTTGGAGCATGCTCAGTCAGCTTGTTTTCGACTAAGAACCTGGAGCCATCAATCATCAGACAGGGCCCCGCCCCCCTCCGCACGTCCACCTCCAGGCCGAGCTGCTGATTAGCTCTCTCACTAGTGACTTACATAATAATGTCGCAGGCCCCGCCCCTTGTTTGCAGAGTTAAAGGTAGTCTAGAGCCATGAAGCCCTTCAGTTATTGTTTTAAAGTGGGGGCGACGCAGACCACTCCCCAGCACTTTAAACGCGCTCCTCTCACCGACCCTGACTCGAACGAGCGATTCTGAGCTTTCGTTTTGAGAACTTGAGCGAGGAGCGAAGATGATTTTCGACAGGCTGAAAAAGTTTGACATTGTTTTCGACTCGCCCGAAATCGACTCGCCTCCGGTGTTCAGCAGCGGAGATGTGGTGTCGGGGAAAGTCGTGCTCGAGCTGTCTGCAGAAAGTAAAGTGGAGTCATTGAAACTACATGCAGAGGGTTTCGCAAAAGTCCACTGGACGGAGTCTCGCAGTGCTGGTTCCAGCACGGCTTACACGCAGAACTACAGCGACGAAGTGGAGTATCTGAACCAAAGAGAGGTGCTTCTGCAGGCAGGTCAGTCATTCAGACTGAATGAGTAGCTCAGTTGGCTTGTGTGTGCTTTAGTAGTGTTCCCTTGCGAGGCCTATCACTTTATAGCTTCAGCTGAATCGTAGATAGACTCACATAACACTCACATTTGTTTCTGAGATTTTGTAGAAAAGCTGCATTGAGAATAGAAATGAGCTTTTAAAGAAGGTATATTTGCTTTCATGCTTGAGAAAGAGCTGCTGTCTGAAACTGGGCAGTCTGAGCTGAGTTTGTTTTTGTCCAGGTCCTATTGTCTTTGTGAGTAGTGCAGTGCAGAGCATCAGCGGTGATGCTAGTTGTTGTTCAGGACTGTCTTGACTTAGGCACACTTGCTGAAACACGGCTTTCAGGATGGATTTCAGGTTTTGAACTGTACTTTGCTGATCTTTTTCCCACAGATAATGGGGAACTGACCACCCTTCCTGCTGGTAGACATGAATATCCCTTCAGTTTCCAGCTGCCTGAGGAGTGAGTTTGCCTTGATGATTAGTGATTAGTCTTGCCTCATGATATTTTCAATATTAAGCAATTTTTCTTCAGCCAGGCTATTATGGATGTGAAAAATAACAATGTGTTTACTCCTTCAGGACACTTGTGACTTCCTTCGAGGGCAAGCATGGTAGCATTCGCTACTGGGTGAAAGTGAAGTTGCATCGGCCCTGGTGCACAGTGAAGAAGATCAAGAAAGAGTTTACAGTTATTGAGCCAATTGACATCAACACACCCTCCCTACTTGTAAGCTTGACTATTTAATTCTGCAGGCATTTTATGTAATTCTAATTTTAAAGAGAAGAAACTGCATTCTAAATGTTGCTTTTGATGTAATATGCAGGCACCTCAGGCTGGAACCAAAGAGAAGATGGCTCGTGCCTGGTACCGAAACTTTGGCCAGGTTTCAATCACTGCGAAGATAGACCGTAAAGGCTATACACCAGGTGAGGACTGAAACCTAGTGCGTGTGTGGAGAACTCTAAAGCCTTAAAATGAAAGGCTTTAAAAAGAAACAAACTCTAACGCTGTTGTCACTCCTTAGGTGAAGTGATCCCAGTTTTCGCAGAGTTTGACAACTCAACTTCACGGTCTGTGGTGCCTAAGGCTTACATCATGCAAACACAGACATTTATTGCAAGGGGCACCATGAAGCAGAAGCGATCTGTTGTAGCCACACTGAGTGGAGATCTAGTGGGAGCACGACGCAGAGAGACCTGGCATGGCCGAGCCATCAAAATCCCTCCTGTAGGCCCCTCCATCCTTCAGTGTCGCATCATCAAAGTGGAATACATGCTCAGGGTGAGTTCTGATGTTTTTGTATTGGAACTGCTGTTTGGTCAGTCCTGGGGCAATTCTGCACCGCATAGTTTTGTGTTTTTCATTGCTCTAGCTAATTATCAACTCGTCCTTCAGCTGAATTAGGCATACCGGAACAGGTGTTGAACAGGTTTTGAAGTATGGTGGAGACTATGCAGTGTAGAGAGGCTCCAGAACTGTTGGGAAAACAGCGATTTAGTGTTGAAAGCGGCATCAGATGCTCAGTGTTTTTTGTTGATTCGTTAGGTTTGTGTGGATGTTCCTGGGACCTCTAAGCTGTGTCTGGAGCTTCCACTGGTCATGGGAACTATCCCACTCCATCCTTTTGGCAGCCGCACCTCCAGTGTCAGCAGCCACTACAGTCTAAACATGGAGTGGCTCCGCATGGCCATCCCCGAGCAGCCTGAGCGTGAGTATCTGAATCATACTTCAGTACTGCTCATCTTCAGTTGTTCTTCAAATACAGGGTCCATATGTTGACTCCTTATTTTTTTCCACAGCTCCTCCTGAATACAGCTCAGTTGTGACTGAGGAGGAGGCCATCCAGAATTCTCCAGCTACTCGGCAGGAGGAGGACCTCAGTGGGGTGCTAGAGCGTCCTTTCATGGCCTATGTGCAGGAATTCAGATTCAGGCCACCTCCTGTGTACAGCGAGGTAAGCAACTGACTTGCAGACTAATGTTGCACAGTGCATTGAAATTTCACTGCTTTTCAAAGTTATAAACTATTCAGTACATTTATTTCTTGATTTAAAGAGGTTAATATTAAATTGACATTCTGCTTTTGAGCAAAGCGCATTGCAATTGCTACATTGACTCAGATGAGAAGAGACACATGTTCAATTCTGTAAGCAATGGGTGTTCATATGATGCCAAGTGTTTTTTTTTTTTTTTGTTGTTGTTTTTTTTTGGCTGTAGTATTGTTTTGGTATCAAGCATTGTGATGGTGCACTTAATATCAGAATCAAAGTCTGCTTTCATTTTACCCCTAAACATTAAAAGAGGAAAATGACAGTGGTGCCAATGTAGATCATAGACCTTTTCCATGTCGAAATGCCTTGATTACTAAAAGCTCTATTTTGGTTCCATCCTCAGGTGGACCCAAACCCTCAGCCCTTCAATATGAGACCCCGCTGCATGACATGTTGAACACCGTTGCATCTGAGCATCAGTTGATGATGTCTTGATTGAAACGAAGCAAGAGATTTGCTTTTTCCTGGATGCCCTGGAATCTCTGAGACTGGTACCCATTGGAAGTTGCCTCATCACCCGAGGATCTTCGGTACCACTGAGAAGGGGTCCGAGAAGGAGGAAAAGATTGGACTGAGTGGCCGGATGGACTCCTTTCAAGTCCTTTCAAGAGAGAAAAGGACACATGGTGAAAGGTGGATGGATTTTCTGGTCATGTAAACGTCCTTAATCTGTCTGTAAGCAGACTCTGGTCAGTGCCCGCCAATGATTGTCAACCAGCTTATGTTTGGTGGAATCGGAGGAAAATGTGTTTTGGAGAAGGCTAAACCAAAAAAAACATGAAACATTTAGTGTCTAACCATGTAGGTCAAACGGTTAGGTGGCTTTTTCTGTATTTAAAGTGGTTGGTTTGTTGCTACCACTCCATATCCTGTAATACCCATCTGTTAGCCGGGGCAGTAATGTTTTAAATGTTAAACCATCAGTGGTAGCCAGAATGTGTCCAAAGTGCATTGCTTCCCCATTTTATTTCTACCATCAAAGAAATAATGTTGATCTAAGCTCTCATGTGGTCTTAGCTGTATGCAGGTGAGATAGAGTCTAATGTGCAGGTTCAGACCTGCTATGAAATGCACGGGTAATACTGGGCATAAGGGGAAAAAAAAGTTAAGTTTTGTGCCAAGGAGGTTTGTCAGATACTGCATGAGAATCATGGAGGCAGAAACTTTGTGGTTTTTTTTTTTTTTTTCCTGAACAGAAAGCCGCCCTCGTGCTTTTGAAGTTTGTTAGTAATTTCTCAGGCTTGAGAAAGATTGGACTGATGGCACATAGCTGGCCATCAGGATTTAAATGTCTTAAGGAATCGAATGCAAAGCTACATATACCAATGTTACTGGGAATGATCTTTCTTTGAGAATAGTGCTGAATGGCTTTTGTGTTTTTTGCCAGTGGTTTTAGTAAATATGTTTATTTGCAACACAGCACAAAGCCACCGCAAGCACAGTTAGCCTTAGAAGTATCAGAAAGACGACGAGCCATGTTCGTTCAAGGTGCCTTATTTTGTTGTTTCAACAGCAATCAATATGAGTACAGGGATTATGCACAACATTTCATTAAGCTTTGAACTTATGCCACTCTGAAGTGTACTTAACATTCCAAAAATAGGTAGGATTTTCCTCATTTCCAAAAAACTTCAGGTTTGGAACACATTGAATGTAATGTTTATGGCACTCATTCAAAGAAATGAATGTATTTTCTAGACTTTTTTTCATGTCAAAACTATATTTTGGTAATCATTTTGTAATAAAAGTTACACAAAAACTTTGCATCTTTGGTGTGATTAATTCACCAAATTGAATACAACAGATGGTGAAGCAGAATGGCTTCAGATGGTTTCTCAGTCATGAAACATGTCCGTAAGATGGATTTGTGGACTATTACACCACTTTTGTTATGGCATGGAACTCTACTGCAAAGTCCAGGAAAATCTTAAGTTTACTTTTGCTGTCAGCATGACTGTTGTGGCTAACCGCTTAAAACAAGATTCCAAAGAATGGAGGCTTTTCTTTCTGTGTCTGTGTGTTTTTCTAAGTATGGATCTTGACTTGGAGGCATTTGAATTTGCCAGTGCGTTTCCTTCTACTTAAAAGACAGATGTTTTGAAATTCAGGTGTTTTCTTGGAAAAGCTTCAGGCGGTAAAGTACTGCAGTTTCACAGTGCAAGCTGTACATCTGTCTTGCTCATAGAAGATGATGACTTTTCTTTTAATCACGTTAAACTGTATAACAGGTGGTTGTACTGTATGGACACCTTGCATTGAGTGCGTGAGCTACTGTTGAAGGGAATAATTAAATTTTACTATGATCAAGGGTAAACTAGGTCAGGTTTGGCTTCTGTTGTAGGCCGCAGTGGAATTTGTTGAAACTTAGAAAGCAATTCCAATGATTTCTCAGAAGTTTTGCATGATTAAATTAAGATGGTAACAAAGTTTACAGTGACCAGACATCTGAAGGTTGCTCACAGAAAGTTGTCACATGTTGACTGATGTCTCAGACATTGTTTTATGATGGTCTAAAATGTATTTTTAAGTTCCATTCACAGTGGAGAGCTACATGCAGGGCATTACAAGGCTAAATAGTTCACAAAGGAAGTTTTATTTTTCAGATTTACCACCATTATCTACATTACATATAAACATGTGTAGGTTCACTGGTCCCTTTGGATGGTAAAGAAAATGGCTGTATTTTCATTGTTGGCTTGGTGACCCCTGGTTCCTATAAGAGTCTTTACATTTCTCTAGAATGGAGCATTTCACATCAAACCACTCTGAATATCCCAGTAATCAAATTGGGCAGGAATATTCAAAAAGTGGCCTGTCTTGTTGACCACAGACTTGACCACAGTCCCCATACAACATATATCACAGGTGTAAAAACATAAAGAGTATTCAAAGTAATACAGATAAAGCTGTATTTACTTTGTTTTGTGTCAGATTACCCTCACGCCCTGTTATCGGTGTTACTCGGCTTCACTTAAAGAGGAACGAAAACGAAAGGAAAACAGAGAGAACTTTTTGTTCTCTGGTAACGCGTCGTTTATCATAAAATGGTTTTGGTTTGAGTGCGCCAAGCAGTTGCAACACAGGTGTTTTGATAACTATGACTATTCTGACCTGCAAGGTGAGGTGGTCCATTCTTAAAGGTGATTTGTACTTTTAAGTGGAAATGCTTAGGATTTGCCAGCTGTTGTGAAGGCCTACAATTCTAAACAGGAACATGTGATTTGACAGCGCACTCAGAGCAAATATAGAACAAGTCCCTTAGACTTACGCTGCTAATCAAAAGTGTGGAGACACCTTAATCTTGTGTTTTCTTTGTTGGTTTGCAATTGTTTAACTTATTAAAGACTAAGCAGGTTTAATTTTAGGAAAATAATGTAAATATTTGTGATGATGATGCCATATCCCATGATGTCAGCACTCAGCGCTGCTGCTTTGCGGTAAAAGAGCTTCAATATGAGCTTTTAACAATAGTTTGGAAGGAAAATAAACATTTAGGCAGTTTGATGAACAAGCGGAGGGCTGCAAAACAGCACATGTTAATGGTAACAAAATATTTGCAAGCATTTTGTCTTAAAGGGGAAGCATCAGTTGTTGAGATGTCAAAGTCCCTCAGGATGGTTTGATGTGAAATGTGCCATTTTAAAGAAACTGGCCAACTCTGATTTTCTTTACAGTGGTGGTGATAGGAACCAGGTGTCACAAAGTCTACCTGGTTGTCATTTTGAGGACTATCCAAAACCACCAGTGAACCTATATGCATCTCCTGAGTTTTAATATGTAATATTGATAATGGTAACATAGTACTGCAAATTTTTTTAGGGACTATTTTGTCATATAATGCCCAGCATGTACCTTGAATTTGAAATAATACATTTTAGGCCAAAACTTTACCACAAAACTGTTGTGAAACAGTTGATCAGGCATCAAGTAATGTTCATAACCATTTCCTGAAATATCTTCCTATGGGGGGCTTTTCTGTGCCATTAAACATATTGGACATCCGGTTCCCGGCACCGCTGTGAACAATTCTGACTCGATATGTTTCTCTAGAATGGTATATTTCACATCTACCACTCTGAAATACTTTGTTTAAATCTTATCGATAGCGAAATTTTGAAAAATCAGTGGAGCTCCTCTTTAACTGAAAAGTGACAGTGAAAATCGAACATGGCAGATGTCCCCAAACTTTAGATGGGCAGTGCACCACCGTAGAAGAACAATTTGCTTTGTTTTGCACTTGGTATCCCACCTAGTGCTCAATTCAACCCAAACACTGCTAACACTTCAGTTTTGTTCCACCTGAGGTACTCATTCCCTGAGTTATGGGTGATGGGAGCTGAAATATAAAACAATATGCGGAACAAAAGACTTGCTGTTTTGCAGTTTTATTGTCATTATAGCCTATATGATCTATTTTCAGTGTGCTCACTAACAGCACAGCGTGTACACATTGCACTGAAGGAAGTGAGTTTATTTTGTTCAAGCAATTTAAATATGCCACCACATGGGACACCCAATGCAAAGCAGGACGAACAACTCTTCAGCACCAGAATGGCAACGACAGGGCATGCAAACATCATTAAATGTAGGCCAACCTTTAGTCCAGACAGAAACGTAACACAGACATTTTTTACCTTCTCTATTTATTTTACAATCTAAAAATGTATTCATTATATAAAATGATAACAATGTGTAATACAAAATGCCCAAATGGAGTTCAATAAACAGTAATATGACGCTATGCTAGATTCAGTGACCTGCTAATTATTTAAGTAGATCAATCTTGTTGCTCATTCAGTTTATAATTGTCCTGTTACATTTCGGTTTACACATAAAGGCGTCCAAAAGCCTGAAATAGTAATGCATGCATAAATAGAAGCTTCCTGTCAGATTAATTCAGTACTTCTGCTTATAGCAAGACAAATGAAGTACGTCAGGGTGTGAAACGTAGCTCAGAGGGCTATTTTTAAGGTACTTTGCAGGCTGACTGGGGACGTGCTCAAAAGTGTCTCATTTACAATCTGTGTACAGCTAAGGCCTTTCATAGACCTGCAGGGCTGCTCTGTCTGGTTTGCTTTCAGAAATGTTGCCTGCTGTTTTTGCAGACTTAGCACACCAGTATAGTGTGTAATGTATACACTCTTCAAAAAGATGGTTTTGCAATGGCTCAGATGGTTCTTTAGTAAAGACAGTGGTTTTATATAGAACCATGAACACTCAAAGAACCATTTGCATGCTTAAAAAGTTCCTTGCATCATGGTTTTACAGACTAATGGAGAGTTTGTTGCATACGGTTCTATATATATAGCACCAAGAAGCTTATTTGATTGTAAACGTTTTATATAGAACCACATGCAACACGTTTTCCATCAATCTGAAGAACCATTTCGTGATGCAAAGAACCCTTTAAGCAGGCAAATGGTTCTTTGAGTGTTCATGGGTCTATACAGAACCACTGTCTTTACTAAAGAACCCTTGAAGAACCTTTTTTTTTAGAGTGTAGTGTAGTACAATATAATATGTAGTTATGGTATAACTGAAGTTTGAGGGGAGGAACATGCCTGAAACCCTCATTCTTCCAGTCTAACACACTATAAATTCACACCCTCGCCTTCCGTTCCCGTGACGAAGCGTTCGCAATTCCCACCGCCTCCCCATCTCCTCCCTGTTCCTCAGTCCTGCATCAGTCCTACTACAGCTATGAGGGGGGTCTGGCCTTCTAGCAACAGGCAGAAGCTGCCCAGAACTCCAGCCCCCCCCCCAATCAGTCTTCCCTCATACTCCCACCCTGTTAAGGACATGGTCTGAACTCACAAAACAGTATGTAGTGTGTAGTACAGAATAGCTTAGTGTGTTGTGTATAGTATTATATAGTATTATATTGTTTTGTATAGTACAATATAGTGTAGTATAGTGCAGTAAGTGGTTTTCAACACTATGGAACACCACACTGCAATTTCAAGGCCAGCTGATGCTTTAAAGGATTCTTCTTTACATTAATCCTTCAACCATAAGAGTCCTTGACATGTCTAAGCAACTTCTGGATATTCATGCATTCACTCCACTTTATCCTCAGCCAGCAGTTACTCTCTCTTCACAAAAGAATGCAGATTAAAATAAGTTACCACAAAACAAACTAAATTAGCAGTTGTTTTTGCTAACTTTGCTCCCTTGAAAGCAAGGTTTCCTTGCATGCTATCCCTGTGGCTGTAAACGGTTGACTACCATGCTAAGGGAGGATTAGCTTGCAGCAAATTCGGGCCTCAGTAACAGATTCGTGGAAACCGAGGGAGCAGTAAGGGCAAGAGGCTCCTGTAACAGTCGAGGCATGTCTAAGGACTCCCCACTGCACCCCCCAGGCAAACGGAACAGCCTGGAGCGTCTTTATTTGGTTAATTTGAACGTGACGCCTGATGCTAAACATGTTTTGATGGGGGCAATTAGCGGAACTGAAGCTCTTAGAGGTCACACTGTTTCACTGCCTTTTCTAACTGCCTGTCTGCTTTGTTCTCCAGGGACAGCTCTCCTCATTGTTCCCCCCTCCAAAAATTATTCTGACCTAAAGGCTTCACTCATTGCCAAATGGATTGTGTCAGATATTTACCACAGATACACCACAGCCAGGCATTATGCTTCACTCCAAAACACGATCCAAATGACTATTTAGGCTAATGTAATTCATTAGCCTGATTGAATAATGTGAGATTTGCCCATTAAGTGTATGAATTAGGCTAAGATACTCCACAAACACATAAAATTAGTTATTGGTTTTATGCTGTGATATAAAGAGTTGCGTCAAAAAGTGACAAACAGCAGCTTTATGAACTGGTTAGCATTTTGAGCACACACTTGGTCACAGAGTGCTAATGTGCTAATGCAACAGCGTTAAGTACGTCAAAGGTGCGCCTGCTCACTGTCGCAGCACATGGTTGGTTGTTTTGCTTCAAGTCTTGGCTGCTCGGCTCGACACGCGGGGCCTAAATATCGTGACGAAAGTGTGGAGGGCCTGCAGAGGAATGTGTTTAGCTCAGAGGAGGGAGAGATTAGCGCATAGCACCCAATAGCACTGAACTGGTTGGAAATGGAGTTGCACAATTGCTCTAGCAGCAAAAGAAAGGACAAAATGTACTTCAAGGAATGAAAAAAAAAATGTTTTTCTCACTTGTTATGTGACTCCCACCCATTTCTGCCCTCTAGGAAACCCTCTGCTTTTCCAGACATTCTCAGCACTGTGAATGAAGCCTTGGGCTAGTGAAACCACCAAAACAAAGCCTTAGCTACATGTGAAATCTAATACTTTCCACTGCTGCATGTGCACATACATGTAGGCTGCTAACAGATAGATGCAGACGCACCTTCTGTCCAAAGAGTCACTTAAATCACTTGCACAGTGACACTTTATTTGAAGGTTACCCATGAAAGGTTTTCATGACACATACATAAGCACTGAATAGTGTGTTTATTAGTTGTCTTATGAATATCATTGTATTGACATAATGGGCCTTAAACTAAAAACATCTGTTTCATTGATAAGGATTAAGAATGGAACATATGAGGCAGAGGCCTAGATAAGAACATTATACATCAGTATAAACACAGAGACTTTTGTGGCCACAGTAATGAAGAGCTTGCTCTGTTTTTGCAGCCATGCAGATCTCCTGAATAGAAACTGTTCATTAAAACAACTGTAATAACCTGTTGTACTTTTACTTTTGATGCTTAAGTACGTTTAAAAGCAATTAATTTTGTACTTTTGTGCTTAAGCAGAAATACAGACAGGAAATTTCCATTTTTATTAAAGTACAGCTTTTATGTATGTATATGTACAAACCCAGTTCCAAAAAAGGTGGGACAGTAGGTGAAAAGCAAATATAAGCAGAATGTGGAGATCTACAAATGATCTTTTACAGACATTTAAATGAAAACAGCACAAAGAAGAGATAAGTAATATTTTGCCATTTTATCAACTTTACTGATTTTGATAGGGAAGTTTGTGGAATGATCAAAAACACTTGTATTGGAACTTAAGCAGGTGAATAGGTGACAGGTGATGCTGTCATGAATGGGTATATAAGGAGCATTCACAAAAAACTCTTTGCTGGGCAAATAGTCCAATAGTTTGAGAACAAAGTTTCTCAACGCATGATTGCAAGGAATTTAGAGATTTTACCAGCTAGAGTCCATAACATTATTGAAAGTTTCAGAGAAACAATGGAGACCCTGGACTGTTGAGCAGCTGAAGTGTTATATCAAGCAAGAATGAGGAAAAAATTTTTACTTTCACAACTGCAGCAATGGATGTCCTCAGTCCCCAACTAACTACTGAACGTTGTTAAAAGAAAAGGTGATGGGTGATATAATCATGCCCCTATCCCAACTTTTTTGCAATGTGCACAGGCATCAAATTTAGGCTAAATGTGTGTATGTATATATACACTATATTGCCTGAATTATTCACTCACCCCTCCAAATCATTTAATTCAGGTGTTCCAATCACTTCCATGGCCACAGGTGTATAAAACCAAGCATCTAGGCATGCAGACTGCTTCTACA
>JAILXH010055313.1:2341-21816 GCA_023558415.1 Piaractus mesopotamicus | reverse complement strand
CAAACAATCAATGATTTATAAAGGTAAATCAGGAAAATTAACAAGGCTGCCCAAACTTTCCCACCCCACTGTACATGCGCAAAAAAGTCTTTCAACTCGTTCAAAACACATCCAGATCTTCCTTGTTTTCACACAGACACATCAAGGTAGTTTAAAATAGGTTATTATTTTTAAAATCACCATTTTTAAAAACAAAAAATTAACTTCTCCGCATAGGGCAGGGCAGCCCCTGTGAGTAACCGGAACCACTTTTACATCAGCACAATGTGGTATCATTCCATGCAATACAACCAAAGGCAGGGCTACACAAATTTCTAAACACACAGACTGTAAGGTCTATAACTTACAGACCACGTGAAGCAACCTGGCAGAGAAGCTAAGCTAGGTACTCGTCCGATTACAATTTGAATGACCGCATTTTCAGCACCTGTGAGCCTCAACCGTTTATACAAAATTTTGATTGTAAGCGTACGCAAGTGTCAGCTCTATGCTGGACCCACCAGTGACTCACTAGAGATACCTGTGACTCCTTGCATGACAGAAACTTGGTGGTGTACTTGTGGCAAATGCCAGCTGATGCTAACCGAGGTGCAGTCTATCTGCTGTGGGGAATGGGAGATATTGATGCCAGTGCTTAAACAAATCAGCGCTGAAGACGGTCAAAAGATGTGTGATTGAAAAAGACTAATTCCCACCTCTTACAAATCCTGCTGTTATGGAGACAGTTTTCCATATTCCTAAAATAAACTTGAAGAAGCAACTGATGCTTGCAGGACCAAACAACAAGATATTGCTTGAGTAGATTCTTCATGTTGCCCATAACTTGTTGTGCTTTATACAAAATGGAATGCAACACTTAAGTTTCATAGTTTTATTATTATTTGCGATGCAAATTCTAGCTTAGTGATGGGCCGATCCACATTTTCACTTCCAACTGCCAATACAGATAGATTCCGATACAAGAGCTCCTTTTACTTTAATATTATTATTATTGTTGATGTTGTATTTAAGGTGTTTAATCGTCCAATCACTAAGCATATCTGTAACGGAGGCTGCAAGTGAACTGCTGGTGTGTCACCCCCTGAACTTTTTCACCTGACGCACCGCACTCTGTAGTGCATATGTTTCTGAGTTCACCCCGTGCACACTGAATTGAGTCTTAGGAGAGACACCCAGGCTCACATCTGAGGTCCAAGTATGAGTTGTGAAGCTCATGGCTTTAACATCTAGCTAACTGCACCGCTAACTGTGATGACACTCAGTTGTACAGACTCTCTAAAATGTATTTTCTGGATGGGAGACTATACCTGGGCTCTAAATGCTCCAACACGCTGTGAAATCTGGCATTTTCCACTACAGATAGTGGTTGGTCATTGAGTATAATGAAGTTGAGCAACTTCTCTGTAATCTACGGAAGTCCGGAGAGGCCATTAGTTATAATTTTCTGGATACTTATCTTGAGATCACAAGATAATTAACTCGTTATCTCAAGATAACAATCCAGAAAATTATAGCAACAGCTCATGGCCTCTCTAGACTTCCGTAGTAATCTCTTCAGTTTTGTGTTGTCTGCTGGAAGTTTATTGGGTTTCTGGAGAGCATCAGCAAGAGTCGCTGCATGGAGGTGTCTTCCTGTCTGTTAGCTAGCATGAACTCTTGGTACTCTTTCACATGAAACCTCTGCAGATGCCAGATTAAACTGGCTGTATTGTACAACGCAACTGTACTTCCACCCCTCAGCATGCTGGTTACAAGTAGCTGTCTTGCTTTTCGGTGTTTCCAGACTAAAATATCCCCAAACAAAGTTCATTTTAGTCAAACCAAAGGCAAACGTTTTTTGCGCACTCAGTTACAGACTTAACTTGCCGCAGGTTCATGGTAGATGTGGAATGGAATCTGGATCGGTGACATGTCTCATGTCACATTATGTTACATAATGGCAGGCTCTCGGTCCAGCACAAGCTGCGGACTGGAATATGGATCAGTAATACCGATATAGGATCAGATCGGCCCTTCTCTATTCTAGCTGTTATAAAGCATTATCTTTGCTAAAAAACAAATGTGACACCTGCGTAATGTAGTGCTATTCCTTTTTCAAACTGGACCACAAGACATACAACACGCCGCTTGCGGTCCTGTTTAAAAGTGGAACAGTGCTTCACATTATGTGGATAATAATGTAGTTCCAATGTAATTCTAAAATATTTAATTATAATAATTGCGGTCTAACTATGCTGTTTTACTGAATCTTTTTTTTTAAACTTGTTTGCGTAGCTTAGATATTTTAAAGCAACTAAATTAAGATTGTGGCATGTATTTACCAAGATGAGACTGGTGACAGTCTAAGTCTAGTGTTTGTAAGCAACATTAGCCTAGCATCTCCTGCTATGAACTAAAGAAGCACACATCAGATATCAAACGTGTGTTGGCTGATCGTACATGTCAGCTAAGTGATAAATCATGTTATTTTGATTTTTTGCTGAACCATTCCTTTAAGGCTCTTTGCAACTTAATCAGCTCTAGCCATCAAAATAGCAGCAAGTATTTGAAACCCTTCAGGAATTTCACATTCAGTACAGCAGCAATGGTGATCCATACCTTCAGGTGGTGCATACTCTCTCTGGAAGCCCACCCGGCAGATCAAATCACAGAATTGTGCTTTCACCCGTTGGTACAGCTTCTGGGGTTTACCTGACACTCGCTTCTCATTCAACTCGAATACCTGCTTTAGGGCATTGTTCTCTATTTTCTCCACCTTGAACAACCAAGAAAACCACATTCCATTCAAAGCTTTCATCAGAAAAAAAGTTATGTGGTGTAACAACATGTCAAGCAAACAAAAAGCATTTGTGCCCTTGAAAATGTGAATGAGGTAAAAACAGTATTGCTTTCTTACATTCTGTTTATTATACATTTTACCTAATTGTCTGGAGGAGACAAGATTGTAAAATGCAAGATATCTTCAAGATATCTTCATATTATTTTATGGAAATAACCAATGATTGCACAGTAATGTTTTATTCAGACAAAAAGACAACAAAAAAGATGTACTAACAAGATATATATGTATATGTTTTGAGATAAGGGGATAAGATCATGGCCTACATTACCTTCACAAGGTTCAGGCCACATCTTTCAAATTTTGCCTTCCTTTCTCTTTCTGTCCAGCTACGGCTTTTCTCTTCAATGGGGATCCTTGCATAATATGACTTGCTTTCCAACATGGGCAATATGGAATAGAGAGTGAAAATACCTGGTATACAGAGGAAAAATAATTGATCAACTTTTCAGATTTAATAAATACTGTATAGAGACATATCATGTAATGCAGTTGTATAAAGAGAACTCACTGATCCTATCAATCTTTGCCCCTCCATTTTCAGTCTTAAACTGCATACGCATGAAGTCAGTCATGATGTCTTGGCCATTCACTGAGAAAACCTTAGAGTCAACACCCGAAAGGTAAGCTTTCTCCAAAGCAGCGTTGATCTCTGGTTCTTCTGAGCCAGGGAAAGCCTGCCAGTATACCACAGAGTGCAGCAAGTCATTTTCCTCAGCCTGAGCAAAGTCCTCTTGGGCCTTCAAAAGCATGGCTTCCACCTCCAATGCTGCAGAACTGACATCTGTGGGTTCACCATTGATGGTAATGCCACATTTGCCATTTCTGAAGAACACTGTGATGAGTACATTAAATTTGGTTTGAAGGGACATCAGTTTTTCATGGTCCTTCTGGCCAAACTGGATGACATGGTTATTATTAATTGTGATATCCCCAGATTTATGCAGTATTCTCCATGCCCATGCTTTTGCCTCTCTTAGGGCTTCAGTGGAGTCTGCAATTAGCTCAATAAAAGGTGTTACACTGGCTTCCTCACTATTAGAAAATGCTGAACCTGTCGGAGCAAGAAAAGAAAGCAGAGAGAAGCACTATATTAGTGATTTCACCGACATTAAGGTCATTAGGCACAACAAAAAATTGGTAATTTCTATTATTAGGCATTTTTTTAATAACTTGGCACATTAATACAGAATTTGACTTATGTGTACAATTATATGTGCGTGTATGAGATTTTGCAATGCCTTTGAAGGTGGCTCATTTAATAAGATTTTAGATCCGTAACCACTGTTATAAGACACAGGATCAAGTTGATTTTGGCATGCAGTGCACTGATTTTATCATTGTCATCTTTGTTTTTAATGTCTCTTTTTTTGTAATGGTTTTGACTGTGTAAATCATAACAGATGCTTTAAATAATGTTATTTAAAATTATTTATGTAACAATGCAAATTTTATTAAACCCAGTAAACCATCATGTCAACAAACACCACATCACATATACTAATGTTGTTTTCCTAATTATGAATTATGAATACAGTAAAAAAAAACACTAGGTAGACATAGCCTTTATCAGTGTCACAACAGTTATCACACAAGCTTATAATAATCAAAATTAATGTTTGGATGATCTTACCTTTGCCAGTGGTACTGCTGAAGATTTTGGAGGGACTCTGTGTTTTCTTAATGGAATCCATTTTCTTTTCAAAAGCCTGAAATACATTAAACTGGTCAATAATGAATAAAATGTTTGACATTTTGACATGATATACGTTCTGCATCATGCCACAGTAAAGCAGACATCACACATCTTATAACAAAGTGATGCTACAATTTTACCTTGAATATATCCGTGTCCTTTGGAAAAATAACAAAATACACATCCATTTTTTTCCCCTTATGTTGCTCGGCAAATTGTTCTACTGCACCGATCATTAAATGAGCAACTTCTTCTTTCTGAAATCCAAGGTTGCCAGTGCCAATAGCAGGAAAAGATATGGATGAAAACGTTTTCCTTGCCTTTTCAAGGCAATGTGTGACCACTCTTTGAAGGATCTAAAAAACACAATGTTGCATCTTGTGATGAGAAATAAACATTTATGCCACTATGAACAAATTCAAATCTAAAAAAAGCTAAATTTCAATCAAAAAAATAATTCTAGACCTACAATACTGGTTAAAAATTAAGGTTTGCTACTTGCTATAAAAAGCTGACATGACAGAGTTTAGGAAAATGAAATGATCATTATTTTAATGATCCAGGCATCCAACCTGACTTGCAGAAGGATTGTCAATCTTCGAAGCACAGACAGTGTGGTACACTGCCTGACAATTCAGGTTATAGGCCTTGGTTTCAGCAACGTGACCATCAGGAGCAAGCCGCATCCTTTGACTTCTTATTTCATCTTGAATCTTCCTTCCAGCTTTTTCTGATATTGCCTTGGAAACGAAGCCTTTTGATAAGTCAAGGTCTTTCGCTATTGTGTTCACAATGACATCTGTCTAAAGAGAAAAATGATGGAGTGTTTGGGGTTAATATTCCTGGTTGATCAAACCATTTGAGATAACAATTTATCTAGTATGCTGTGGTGCATTACAGCATCACATGTGGAATGTACACTCATGGTCATGTTTGAAAGTGCCATTTGTTTGCAACACATCTCTTTCTAACTAGCATATTGTGATTAAAACCTAATAAATTCTGTATAAATGCATAGGTAGCTAAAGGCATTTAAAACATTGTTGTACTTCCAGTTTGAATTAACTTGCTATGTCAAATTGTATGTCAAACCCAAGCCATATTTTCCTAAAGAACATAGGGCTCTATTTTCATGCAGGTACAAGTGCAGTTTAATGTAAGGCTGACGTATTTATAATGTGGTTTGGAGCAATGAAATTAGAAACTGGTGAGAAATTACGGTGTTTTGGCATTGATGGAGTGGTGCGACAGGCCATGCAGTGCTATTTTCAAACCCACTTTTATCCAAAATTGAAACCCAGTTTTTACAATGCATTTCTGTGGATGCACATTATTTATATAGCACACTTATAAATAATGCAAAAATCAAAAGGCAACTTCACCCAATGGCTAACCAAATACAATTAACTTAATCATTTTATTCATAACAAATGGACAAACAATGAACAAACAATTCAGTTGTGGCTACTAATGGTGCATCAGACAGCTGATGTGTCATTATGCACAAAACATTAAACAAGAGAATCAATAAAATGTCTAACAAAACTGAAAATCAGTGGTAAAATACTCAATATACACACATATGACACTGCTTAACAATTGCAGTTTACTGGATTCGAATCTGGCTGAAGAGTTTAGCATTTAATAAAAGCAAATAGACAAAATCACTACAATATGCGGCCGAGTGGATTATTGCTTTAAAATACCAGGCTCTGCAAATGAATTGCCATCATAGAGATACCTTATATTTATTGCTAATATACTGCCAAAATATATGACACAAATCAGAAAATTATTTCACACAAATTTTGCACTTGCACTATGATAATGAATATGGCTAATGAGGTTCTGATGAAAATAGCGCCCTTAATGTGGAGGGTTGGTGAATTCACACTTCTAAATGCAGTTTTTAAAGAGCCACCAACTGGGGCTATCATGTTTTTAAGAAATGCAAGTAATATTATAACAGATGTTTATTTGAAATCTTAAATAAATAAAATGGCTACCATTCCTTTATCTCCCTAGTCTCTATGCATAGTAAATGTGAAAATGTTTGAGTACATTTTTATAAATGTTACAAATGTAATGATAACATGGTTAAAAATGACCAAGTTAGTTTACTCAAAAAAGGAATGAAATACTGATCATAATTACCTATATAAGTGCTAGTATATAGAGGCTAAATGGTCACTTATTGTTCTTTTACTTACAGCCTCCTTCTCAATGGAGCCCTTTTTGAGGTGGAGAGTCAAATTTCCCAACTCCAGATTGGGCCATGGTGATGTGGCTGATGAGGTGCTGATTTGCATTGCACCACTTAGTGAGTCAGATGGCCCCAGAATTTCCTTGCAAGCCCTCAGCATCTCCTGGACGGATGGATCATCGTTATTAACTAAACGGATCTCTAAACTGGTGCCTTGTGGCTGTCGCCTCTCAGCGAATGACCTCACAGAGCTTACAATGATGTTTGCGCAGACGTCCCGTGGAAAATTAAAAAGGCCAGAGCTAAGAGCGGGGATTGCAACAGACTGTAGATTGTTATAATTTGTCTCTCGGAAGATGCTCCATATAGCTTTCTTCAGTAAGGATGCGGCCCAAGTAATGTGCATGTCTGATGGATTTGAGGGCACAGAGGGGCCAACTGCATGTATGATGTATTTACAAGGGAGATTTCCAGCTGGGGTGATAATAGCTTCACCTGTAGCAACACGGCCATGTGATTTTATGATTTTGTCACTCTCTTGTTGGATTTGAGGACCTCCGGCTTTGCTCAGAGCTAGAGCAAGTCCTCCTCCGTGACTTAACTGCTCGTTGGCTGCATTGACCACAGCATCCGCTTTGTGAGTTGTGAGATCATCCTTCCACACGGATATCTTCAGGTCTCTAGACAGCTGTTTTGAGTACTTAATTTCAGGCACGATGGTCCCATTGTTGCTGCCAAAGGATGAAGCAGTGGTAAAATCCAGATTGTGGATCACAGTTGTACAACCATATTTTCCCTTTACAGCGTCACAGAAGGCAAGATGACTCTGTTTCAGAATTTTAGTTGATTCCGGAGTGAGTGGAAATTGTTCTGTGGCAGTCATTGTAGCTAATATGCCTCAAGATAAAAACAGCAGAAACCCCTTAAAGGAAGAAAACAAAGAGCATGAGAATGGTCTTTCAGAGTCATCATTATAATTTGTTTTGAATGTTCTCTCTATGTGTTACAACATGGAGAATAACACTGAAGTAGATCCTCATCTACTTTCTGCCATTGACAATGTGTCATTTATTGGGTCTAAATCTCTTGTTCATTTATTGCCCTCTCTTTTCAACAAGTACACTACTGCTCCAAAGTTTGGGGTCACTGCTTTAATGCATATAAAACCAAATTCTTTGATGATACATGTATAAAATGATTCTATGATGAACCTAATTTCTAATAAGTTTCAAACATTTTCTAGGAACCTGTAAAAATGAAGACATTATCAATGATAAACAGAGCTGAAAGTGATTTCAAGATAATCAAGAAATCTGTACAGCAATGAGAATGAATTTTTACAAATAGACAGAGCTCACAGAGGTGTAATCACAGTATATCTAGGTTCCATGTCAAACAGCAAATGTAATGATCCTTGGAGTCATTTTGCCATGCTGAATACAGTCACAATGAAACTAAAAAACTACTACAAAAATAATATAAGCAGTTTTTGGATTATTTTTCCACACAAATTGACTTTGCAAAATTGATTAAACGATTTGCAACAACTGACACAACTGATACGCCACTCACAATCATCTCTAAGTGCTACTTCCTCAGCCAAGAAAATGAAAAACTCAAACAAAACTCCTCAGAACAAACCTGCAGTGAGAATGAAAGTGCCAGTAAACTTAGTGACTGTTACTAGGCAAAAAATGGTGGAAAGGTATTTCTAAGGAACATTTAATTTAAAAACACACTATCCTGGAGGATCTTCCTGAAAAAAAGACCAAACTCACAGCTGAATGTCAAAAGTATTAACAGGCAGACTTTATCTGGGTTACTGTATTTGCTAATACACATTTTAATATGACAAATAACATTACAGAGCAAGTTTTAGGGAATGCAATGTAAAATGTTAAATATGTTAGTATGATGCTAAATTGGAATGTAATATTAAACATCCAGCAAAGCTTGAATTAAAAATATAATATGTAAATATGATAAAACATGGTTTAAAAACTGTTGATCAAACATATCTGAGAACTGTGTGGGTGGGGCTACTGAGCAGCTTGATTGACAGATCTCTGTCCAACATTCCTCGCCTGCTCTGCCACTCATACAGAACTAAAATCATTTTCCAGCTTTTATGTGACCGTAACTGGACAAAAAAGTCACTGATGAACATACATGCAGGCTGAGGGACAGACAGACGAACAAACAAACGGACAGCTGAAGCAACGTGTGAATGAAATGGGTGAACAAACAATGTTTTGTATGGACAGATGAATGAATGGGCGACAGGTAGCTATTGGTAAGGGGAATGCTTATGAAAGTATTACCCAAAGATTAGGACCATCCAGTTTACATTGAGAGGATAGAAATATGGTGAAATGTATCAGTAATTTATTGGTCGTTAGAACATTAAAGGGTTTTACTTAGTACACATTTACAGTTTGCCTACAAGAACAAGATTAACCTAATTAGAAGGAAACACAGATTTAGATTCTCTGGGTCTTTAAAATCACCAAGTAAGCATTTACTAATTTGGCTTCTGTGTGTTAGCTTGATAGATTAAATAGGACTGTATAATGCTTGCATTTTGCAATTCTGTGTACATATTAACACACTCCTACACATCATTATTACTAAAAGACTTTGTATACAAGATGACAAGTCCTCCTCGACATGTCCTCGGTTGTTCTGACTAGGTTCCAGTGTTAGCTTTACCACTGGCTCATCTGAAAGGGCGGCTTTCTTAGCCCAAAACTCCTCCTTAATACACATAAAACCTTCCGCTTGCTGCTCAACTACTAAAAAATTCCTGTTATCCAGAGTCTGTTATTTAATTGAATAATAAAATGTTGTCTGAGGTACACATCCTTTAGCCTTGGTATTACTCTACTTAGTATTAGTCAGAACAAAAGTAGAATAAACACAACAAATCTGCAAATCAATCAAATATGTTTATATCAATAACATATGAGGGGTTGGATCCACTGCCTGGACATACAAAATACACATTTTAATGTTATAATGTAATAGATTAAATTATTCGTTTATTTGATACATTAAAATAATGCATCAAATAAACTGTGAAACACTTGCTGTTTTCAAAAGTCTTTGTAGTTGTTTGATAGTGCAGGTTTTAAGAACTGCTCCACTTTTGCTGTACGTGTTACGGTTCGGTGCGTGCAGTCGTATGGAGAATACACGGTACTTGTGAAGATTGATGAACGTAAAATGCGGAACCAAATTTTACAAGCGCGAGTTGCACCTGGAAAGCTTAAGCTGTAAGCCCTTAGCAAGTCTGCAGCGATGGTCCACGGAGGAGCCTTTCTCTGCAGCCAGCGCCAAATGATTCGGTCTATGAAGAATTCATAACTGCAGCAGCGTCATAACTCCTGACCCCCGATCAGTTGTGAGGCTGAGGTGTTTGACCAGTGAGCGAGTGTTGAGGAAGGCAACAAGGTAAACAGCGAAAGAAGGGGGATTAAAAAAAAGCACACAAGCTGAAACTAAACAAATGAAACAAGACTTATCCTCATCCAAAGCCTACAGTATTTTTGCACCTGTGAAGAGATTCAGCACAAAACACAGTTGTTCTCTGCTCCTAGGTTCAAAATCACAACTGAAATTAAACTATCGCAGCACAAATTAGTCCACGTCAGTGACTTTCTCTTGTTAGACACCAGGCGGTATAAACTGTAATTTGCACTACTGTCTGTCCAAAATAAATGAAAAAAAATCTAGCCTTATGCATCTGGTGGTTTTGTTGCTTTTTCCGTTGTAACGAACTACCACCAAACCGTGATGTCCAAACTGCGGTGTGAACCTAACCATGACTTCTGTGTATTGGAGAAGGGTCTGAGTGCAGAGCCGCAGATTTACACCTGCAGTTTTAGTCCAGCGTTTTCAGTCCTGTGGAACGCATGCGCAGTAGGACAGCGTCCTAGGACTTCTAGCCGGTTGAACGTCTCTGATGTAAACAGCGACTGTTTGTGGTGGTTGTATGTGTCGCAATGCATATTGTTGCTAATATACGAGTCAACCATTGGTAACCAGTTAAACCATTAGCCAAAACCATAAGCCAAAACACATTACAAAACCATCAGAAACCAAAAGAAACACTTAATGATTTCTGGGTTTTTTTCAACAGGGATACGCTCAAAAGATAAAGTTTGTTTCAGCCTAAAGCTTAATATTATGCTCAGTTTAAGCCTGCTTAAGGTAAAGTTTTATGCCTGCACATGCAATGTAAGTGTATGCATAAAGCCACTGTATTAGCTTACCCAGGCAAGCTAGCTACACAAGCTGTAATTTGTGTAATATTTACCCTGTGAATCAAACCAAAGTTTGTTTTAGCCTAAAGCTTAAAATATAACGTTAGCCCAACGCAAATTACACAAATGTATTGGAAACCCACATAAAACAAATAAAATGTTGATTAGCCTAAAACTTGCGAAGAAAAAAAACAACAAGGCTTGAACCTGCTGGAGTGAAGCCGCTGGCGTGAATCTGTGGCTCTGCAGACAGATATTATTGGGGGTATTATTACAGATATTATTATTAAATTTACAGCGGAAATTCTGCAGTAAGCTTCTGTATTCATTAAAGAACATGTGCATTCTGGAGAAAACAATTTCAGCTTCTTTTTAAAGTTAAAATGCTGGATTTTACAGTTATTTTATTGGCTGTTATATAGGGAAAGTGAGCGATACCGGTCTCTGAATATTGTAGGGATGATGGTGGAAGGTCCCAACTTTCCTTGCAGTGTTGTTAATTTTATGTTATTTTGTTTTTCCATCTACAGTTTGTTTAACAGGTGTTACCCAAAAATACCTTTCAGTGCATTTAACATGTTTTCATATATGTTTTGTGTTTCAGTTAATAGGGAACTCCAACAAAGTCGTTCAGAGTGGCTTGGTGTGAAATGCTTTGTTTTAGAGAAACTTACAGAGAATTACAGAGTTACATTAAAAGGTTATGAATCCACTGCCTGATGTCTGAGACACTGTTTTACTGTAGTTTTGTGATAAAGTTTTAGCCTAAAATATATTTTAATCAGTTTATTTTAATCCATTCATGGTGGAGGGATACATGAAGGGTGATCTAAGGCAGAATAGTCCCAAAAAATTCTTTTTTCTTTTGACCATTATTTTACCTCAAAAACTACCTTTAAACTACCTTTAAACTCAGAAGGCACATGTAGGTTCACTGGTGGTTTTGGTAGTATTTAAAATGAAATAATTCTGTACAGTAGTCATGGCGAGCCCTGGCTCCTATCACCACCACTTTAAAGAAATCTGAGTCTCTACAGTGAACCATTTCAAACCAAACCAGTCTGAATGACTCTATTTACAGCTCAAGGACTGAATTATGCAGAAATTTTGAAACATTGGTGGAATTCCCCTTTAACTAGTTCATCCTGTAATGTTGTTATTATTAATACATATTTGGTAACTTCTAACTGCTGTTTGATATCTCTTTACTCTTAATGGTTGATATAAGTGCAGAAAATGCTGTAATGTGATGTTCAGTTCATAGTGTGATTGATGAACAGGCCTACGTTGTTGTGAAAAATAGCATGATTGTTTCCATAACTATGTAACAGTATGAATTATTGTTAAAGCATTTACGACCAAAAATTAACTAGGTAGATTTGTGGTGTTTATCTGCACAATAGATCACTGTAACCTATATTAGAAACACAGGAGTGCAGGAAAAAATAGTGCAAATACAGTAATCAACTGTATTTAGAAAAATGCAGTAAAATATTGTATTTTTATATTACGGATCTCCTAAGATGATATAGTGATTAATTTTTAATCATGCGTGGCCACAAATTATTATATCTAGGCCACAAATAAAGCTTCTCATAGTTTGTGGCCTCAATATAGTAATTTATGGACTCGTGGTCTTCATATATTAATTTATGGCCATGCCTTATTAAAAATAAACACCATGTTACCTTAGGGGCTCCGTATTATAATACAGTATAAGATGTAAATAAACAGTGAATTGCTGATTTTTGTTTTACAATGTAGCTACGTTTCATATAAGCTTTAGTGCGTCGTGCCACTTTACATGAAATAACAGCTTGTGTGAAGAACGGAGTCTAAAGCTAATATCCAAATAAACAGTATTTTTACTACGCATTTGCATCTAGGAGGCTGCGATAATTCGTAAAAACACAAAAGACTTGAGCCAGCTTAAGGGTCCCCTGCTGCACTCACCAGAAAGTGTCCCATTTTCGCCAGAAATGACACAAGATGCCATAAACCCATACGGAAATCTGATATATGGCAATATATTACATATTAACATAACCTATATGGATTTCCCTATATACAACTTATATTCGTCACACGGCCGCATAGAACTACCTCTAAGTGAGTAAGGCTGCATTGCTCTCAACACTAAACCAAGCTGGGAAGTTGTGAACAGTGACCATGGCTGATTTATAGACGCAAAGTTGTCTAAACTAAGTTTTATACGACTAGCCTATCCTAATAAAATAAAAAAAGCGCGCTAGCATTCACATCCGTTCAAAACATCAGATAAGAAATTATGCTAAGCTAACACTCCAAACTTTACTGTCCATATAACAAAGCTATCATGCTCGTATTATGCTAACCTAATGTGGCTAACCTTTTGAGACATTCAGCTAAATGTAAAGATTCTTCCATCTTACCTGATTTACGGAGGAAGCAGACTGCGCCTGAAAAACGACGGCGAAGACTAAGTACGTCGTTACATATAAAAAAAAGCGAAAGTAAAACTTGTTTTCCCAGCTTAGCCTAGTTTCTCTTTACAAGAAACGAAGGGCGTTTCACGAAGAGCCACTTCGTCTCAGGTTTAAAGTAGCCCCACTTTTACATTTACGTTTTTTTTCTCCCAGAAATCGATCGAATAAGGTCTTGTGGTGGATGTTCCCGTGGCAAGAGGACTTCAGTAACACGAAGCTGAAGTCAGCTACTGCTTCGCCAGCTTCTTGTTCGAATTTTTCCGTTCCACCTTAAACAGTGCAGTAGTTACATTCTGACGCCTCATGCTGCCCCATTAACTGCTGCGCCATTTAAGGTGGAACGGAAAGATTGTTTCCACCACTCCTCTTAACCATATCGGGAAATCAAAAGTGAAACTGTCCCCGCTAAACTGCTTCGCCTCGAAGACTAACTTACTTCGCATTAGACAGCCAGCGATGGCCGACGAGTTTCCTTACGCCCTGTTTGTCGAGGGCAAATGGGACCCCAAGACCCCCAAGTTAAAAAACAAGCTGACTATTTATTTCCAGAGTAAGAAATCCAACGGAGGAGACTGCAGTGTGGAGCTGCTGGAGGCACAGAAAGCGACTGTGAGCTTCAAAACGGAAGAAGGTAATGTGGTTCTTAGTGTACCGCGTGTTTTTTTCACACTTAGTTATTTAATTCGAAAACATAAATTCATAAACTCCTCAAATGGGTAAATAGACTGAAAAATGTAAACTAGAAGTATGTTCAGGCTGCTTTAATCAGCTCTTCTTGCTGTCTCTTCCCCTCTGTGTAGTGAGGAGAAATGTTCTGGAGAAGCAAACACACGAAGCTAAGATCGGTCAAAACCTTGTGAGCCTGAATGTTTATCTCTCTCCAGAAGCTGCTCAGGTGATTGTTTTCCTATATTTAGATTAAAACGTACTTTGATTTGGCGTGTAACATTATATGATCGCTTCATGTCACTTGTGGTAATGTGACGTCTGAAGTCTGGTTTGTTTATTTTCCAGGAACCTCAGTCTCCGGCCAAAGCAGATCAGACAGGTGAGCTTAGTGTGACACTTTATGGATTTGTGAAGCCCTCGGATTTTGTAACAGCAGACTGTTGTCCATTTGCATGATGGCACAGTGAGAGCCTGCTTCCCTCTAGAGGTGGATCTGTACACATTACAGGATTTCTCAGCAGCCCTAGACTGCTTTTTCTTTCAGATGCATTCAAAGGGGAATTGCACCAATATTTTCAAAATTTCAGCATCATTCATTCGTTGAGATGTTAACAAACTTATTTAGAGTGGTTTGATGTGATGGTACTTCACTGATAGAGAAACTGAAGCACATTTGTTTTTTATAATCGTGGTGATAGGAACCAGAGAACACAATCTCTCCATGTCTACAGCACAAATATTTTATTTATATTGTAAAATTAATGTCTTTTGAGTTTTGTTGATTGTCATATTGCCCAGCCCTGATATATATTTCAGCCCAAAAGCATATCTCAGAACTATTATAAAACAATATCTCAGTCATCGGGAAACATAATCATAAATATTTTATGTTATAACCATCTGTAAGGGAGCTTTTAGAGGCATTAAATGCTTCTCAGGCATTAAATGCTTTACTCAGGTTCCTATCACCACCACTGTGAACAATTCTGACTTTGTATGTTTCTCTGCAATGGAGAATTTCACATCAAACCACTCTGGATGACATTGTTTACATCTTAAAGATTTAATTATGCAGAAGAAATTTAGAAAAATAGGTGGAATTACCCTTTCACCTATCATAAAGTGCTTTTATTGTGAATTATGCTAGGGCTGTCACAATTAATCGATTGAAAAAAGAATCCTCATTTTATTTACTTGGTTAGTGAATCTGCAAGCAATTTGCATGATGACTGCGCATAGTTGAAATTCCCCTGCTGGTCTCTGTTACAGTATGAAACAGAACCTAGGCCTGACAGATGGATTTCTATGCACTTTCAAGTGGCACATAGTTTTTTTTTTAGGTATTTTAAAGGAGAATTCCACCAATAATCTAATTTGTTTGATAATTCATGACCATGATAATTAATGACCAGTGCACCTGCACGTGTCTTCAAGTTTTTATTTGTTAAAATTTTTTTTTAAATATTTCATTTTTGCTTAGTAATGTATTGCACATACCTGTATGCCATGAATGCACAAAAACATGTATTAGGTCAAAACCTTCTCAAAATGATCGTGCAATAATGTCTCCAGCATCAGTAACCCTTTCTGGTAATATACTTCTGTGTTGTAGCTTAATAATTAGACATTCAACTCTTCATACCTCTGGTTCCTATCACTACTACTGTGAACATTTAAAACAACTCTGAATGACTTCACATCATAATAATTTAATTACGCAGAATGTTTCCTGAATGCAGAATTCCCCCATAAGGCTTCCTTTAAAGTATCTTGGAATCTTTAAAAAGCTGTGCAGGGTTTTGTGCTGTTTAATTAAGTTCGTTTTTGTTGTTTTGTCTAATTTAAAGACCCAATTACTTGATTATTTGTCAAAATATACAGTACATTGCTCACTTACTGATATAATTGATGGTGACAGCCCTACTATATATATTGTACTAGTTTTACTCACATGTACATACCACAGACATTCCATACTCAGCGGGCACTGACGTTGCAGCTCTTAAGAGGCGGACGGAAACTTGTTCTGAGCTGAGTTCAGTGGTAGACCTCAAAAAGCCAAGGCTTTTTGGTTAGTTCCATTTAATTTTAATTTTAATTTACTTTCTTTTGGAAAAAGAGTACAGGTCAAAAGTTTGGACACACCTGATTGCAAGTACGTTTTCATCGTGTTGAAGATTATGAAGATTTGACAAATATAAATAATAATGTAGATGAATATGTATGAAGTTATTTCCAAAACAAGTCATTTTCAGAAGCCAACAAGATTTCAGTAGATGCAAATCTTCTTGAGTTCTGTTGGAAAAGCATTGCAGATAGTTACAGATAGCATCGAGATATAACATATGTGCTATTTTATAGTTTTGATGTCTTTACTATTTTTCTAAAATGTTAATGTGGAATATATGAATAGTTGTGTCCAGACTTTTACTGTATTCTACCCCTTGTGTTTATATACAATGATTTAAAATTATTGAGAACCAAGTAGTGAAAGTAATTTACTCATTACCCTCATAACCCATACGCATGAATAAGTTCATTTAAAGACTCCTTTAGTATAATGTGATACATTATTCACTGAAAATGTTGTATTGTTGGTTTAGTTTCATTTTTTTCTGCCATTTATGTCAATTTCAGACTAAAATATAACCAAAAAGTGAAACTATTAAAGAAAAGAAATTGACACTAAAAACTGCAACAAAACAACAATAATTCACTGTCATTAAAATGAACTGACATACTGTACTGTGCAAAAGTCTTAGGCATTCAAGAAAACTTTCTCAGCAGTATGCATGTTTTTTTTTTTTTCTGGAAAGAAACTTTTTACTGTCCAAATAAATAGCTCTACAGTTTCAGACTAAGAGGAGTTTAGTTGCAAAATGCTGAAATGCTACATATTTTTATTTTTTTATAATAAAATTGTTATTAATCATTAATCATAACACAGCACTGATATATTGACATATTGTATACATGCAAAGCCAACACTGCCAACAACATATATCATGGAAAAGAAAATTCATAAAAGTGGTCTTTAATGCATTTTGGAATGAAACTCCTATATCTCTGTATATAACGCTGTTTAACTTTGTGCATGTCTACTTATTTTTATTTATGTTGTAGTATTTTTGTGTATATATGTAAAGGTACAGACTTTTATATTATTTTTCAGTGATTAATTTTAACATTTATTATTTAGCCACTGGCAGTAATTACTATGAAGCTAATATGTGAGTTATGTTGTTATGACAGTGAGGAACTGAAATGTAGGTCCACTTACAGGTCTTTAGAGTTTAAGAAGTAATACTAAATCAAACTACTCAAAATAAACATCGCATTGAACAATATGGATTTTCCTATTATAATGATTATCAAATAATTATAAGTCATTGTAACCTTGATGTGATGTTTATAAGTAGTGGATCCCAGTCTCTCAGTCAAACCCCAAAACTCAATCAGTGTTTTACCTGCTGTTATAAATATGGCTTAATAGCTCAGTAATGATTTAATGATGATTTAATGAGTTGAAGCAGGTTTGTTAGAATAGGGAAGATGAAAAATTTGGGGTCGCCAGGACTGGCTTGAGAACCGCTGCAAAATATGCATGTTGTCCTGCCTTGAAAGAGTCAAAATAAACATGAATAAAATTTGTTTCTGCAGCTGTCAGCAGCCAAGAAGAATTGCCAGGCAAAGATGAAGAGCCACCAGCGGCTGAACCTCAGACTGAGGAGGCAAAGAAGCCAGAGCCAGCTGAAGAGAGTGAAGTTTTGGGTAGAAGATCAGCTGTGCTGAAAAACATCCAGAACATGAGTCAGGAGTTCTTGGTTATGCTGGTGGAGAATGTTTTCAAGGAGGAAGCTCCAGAATCAAAACACTTTGACATAGAAGTCATCCCCGAGAGCAACTGTGCTGTGATTACATTTACCAACAGAAAAGGTGAATCATTACTCACAAAATAAAAGTATATGCCTGTATTTATATATTTAGATTTTGGTAAATGTACATACTTACATTTATTGGCAAACTGTGCCACCCATTGAAAAAAACTAAACCCACACCTCCACTGTAAAAAATATTCTAAATTTATCACATCTTAAGATTTTAAGTGAACAGAAGGAAGTCGACCGAGTATACTTAGAGCTGTTTTACCAGACCATGATTTAGCGTAAGCTTAGACTAAATGGAATTTTTAATGGTGAAACACTGTTGACATTGCAGTATAGTCAATCTGTGTCAATTAAGCTAATATCTTATCTTAGTTATGCTAATTGATTCTTAAATGTGACCAGTTTTAGGAGACTCCATTTCTGTATTTTTTCTGGTGTTGTCCAATTCTGCGTAACTATTTTTTATAAATAAATGAATCAGTCAATCTTTTTGGTAGCCATTGTATTGTAAGCTAATTTTGTATCTTTTTGTGTATCAGATGCAGAGAACTTCATCTTGTCCTGCCCAGATAACTCAGTTTTCAAGAAGAAAAAAATGGATGTCAGACCTCTTGAGAACACTCCAAAGATAAAAGCTGAGGACTTACCTTCAAGCGTGAACTGTGACTACATCACGCTGTTTTTTGAAAAGTACGGGGACGTAGAGGGTGAGGTGGACATGCTTGAAGACGGCCAATCAGCCATAATCACCTTTAAAGATCCCAAAGGTACAAACCCTTTCAGACTGAAAACACTAGTGTTAGGAACACATTCCACACTACAAGACTTGCTGCATTCTGGTATAAATATCTCTTAAAAAAGATGATTCTTCAACTTGTGATTGTGATTCTTCAGAATGTGATTGATGGAGAATGAGTTGTATATGCTTCTATACAGAACTTTTTTGAAAGGGGTTCTATATAGCACTAAAAAGGGTTCTTCTGTTACAGGCTTGACATTGTAACAATAGAAGAACACTTTTTGGTGCTATATAGAACCCCTTTCAGAAAGTTCTGTATAGAAGCATATACATCACATTCTCCATCAATTTGTAGAATCATCTTTTTAAAGAGATATTTATACCAAAATGCAGCAAGGCTTGTAGTGTGAAATGTGTTCCTGCTGCAAGGAACCTTTCAATCATGCAAAGGGTTCTTTGAGTGTTCACGGTTCTATATGGAACCATTTTCTTTACTAAGGACCCTTGAAGAACCATCAATTTCAAGAGTGTAGGCCATCTCTCATGGCCAATTTATATAGCAAACATGTCAATATTTGTGCACTGATATAGTAAAGCAGAATGGCCATAGTACTGTTTATTCATTTCTCAGCATCAGAAAAAGCAGGAAACATATATTACATTAAAAATTCACAGAATCCTCAACAACCAAAGATATCAGATTTTTTCAGTATTC
>JAILXH010055308.1:8194-18831 GCA_023558415.1 Piaractus mesopotamicus | reverse complement strand
GGGCTGGGCAGAGCAGTGATTACTGGCTGTTCAATAGCCTGGTTGCATGGGGGAAGAAGCTGTCTTTGAGCCGACTCCTGTTATATATCTGACTCCTGTTGATATATAGCTTCCACTGTGTGTAGTACAGTCTTAACTTGCATTTGTGGATTCAGCAATAGACGGTGTTTATTGACAAGGGTTTGTCAAAATATTCCTGAGCCAATGTGGTGATATCCTTACAGAAACATGCTTGTTTGTAACGTAGTGCTGTCTGAGGGGTTACAAGTCACACATGTTCCAAGGTAGTTTTTGGCTTTTTTGGGGATTTTTTAAGTTATCATGCATTCTTGAGGGTGAAATACTTAAAATCCTTGTAATTTCTTGCTGATAAATACGATTTTTTCACAGTTATTGTTTTGGCTGCAACAGTATTTGGCAAAGCGGGGAGCCTCAACCCATCATTTCCCATAAAGGACTAGGCCTTAACTGGATGCTCCTTTTATATCCAAGCATGATTGCGTCACCTGTTTAAGATGTTTTGAACATTTTCGCAACGTTCTCAATCTTAAATTGTCCCAACTGTTTTGGAATGTGTTGCAGACATCCATTTCAGAATGTAAATTTACATTTACAGAGTGTATGTTTGCAAAAACTAGTGAATTTGAAAAGGAATAACATTACAGAGCTTGTTTTTGTACTGTTTTTCTCCATAAAATCTCCCAGCTCAATTATATTTGGCCATTATAAGCTAGAACAGAGTGTCTAGGTGAATGTGGGCACAGTGAGCAAAATACAATCCAAACCACTTATACTATACTACACATACTACACTTATTAATACACTTCTAATGGTGGTGTGCTTTTTTTTGACATGCTTTGTAGTATGTTACTATGTGGTTTTAGAAGCAGCCGCTCTCTTAACCAGTGCAGCAGGTGGGCACTGTGTATTTCTGAGGCAGACAGCTAATGTTTTTGTGTTTTTGGGGGCCGCCATGTGTAATTACGGAATAGCAATGCAGCAGGTTTATAACAGACATGGACTGCAGAGCTAACCTACCACTGCTATGAACTTCACGTCCCCAAAATATGCTATAGAGTGTTTCAGGGTGAGTTTAGAGGTACAGAGTCACAGACTGAAATGCATTATAATTGGTATTTTAGAATATATAGCGTAAATCGAGAGAATAACTGCTGTAGAACAAATAACCTAGAATAAACATGTACACATGTTCTGAGTATGCTACAATAACACTTACAAAAGTCCCGAGGACCACAAAGCCTTTGAACCAAACTGGGGTCCATTCTATTCCCCTTGGGCGCATGGTGTTAAAATATTATAATTGGTATTAAGTCAGGGTAGAGGTACCTATCATGTATGGCGACTAACCATGTGACACCACACCTCTTGACACTCAAGATGAATACTGATCACAAACTGCTTGTCTATTCTTCTTCATAGAAACCTTGAAAGTCTAGAGTGCTGTGGCTGTCAAGGACTGGAGTCTGACACATGTGCCTTAGTCATTCATCAACATTGGGGTTAGAGATTAGAGAATACACAAATGAAAAGAGACAAGTGTGTGATATTCATAAATCAGCCAGTGGTTACATAAAATAGCTACATTCCTAAACCTGCCTGTATCCACTTATAATTAGAAAAACAACAAAAACAGCTGTGGTGAATCTACCACAGCAGAAGCAGTATAGAAGCAAACATTACCCTGGGTAAAACAAGTTCCACTATTGCCTTTTTGGACATTTATTAATCTCAGAAGAAAGGTATTTGTATCACATCAGCTCACCACAGAAGGGTGTGTCATTTTATTTTTGTCATAGTTGCCAGGATTGAAATTCAAGGATGTGTCCAGTTGTTGGACAACACCAAACACACAAGAATGCAGGAGTCCAAACTAAATAATAGATATAAATGATTGATGGAAAAACCCTTTTACAGCTCTTAGAGTACAATAACGTCAGCTAACATCTATAGAGTGATAAATCGATGGACATGTGAAAATAACTATTACCAAAACACTAGATAAACCATATTGCTTAACATTTTGAAACAGCTTGCTAACAATAAACTAGTTGGCAAAAAGCTAAACACGCGCACATTCAGGCAGGGGGTGCACTGGATTGTCAGGGTCTGTAGCACCACTGTAGATGTTTTCTTATTTGCATTTATAAGCATGTGGCTGGTTTCCTGATACGTTTAATCTGCAACTACTAACACAAACACTAAAAAGTTGCAAGGCTGATTCAGCTTCTCATTCCCCAGCTTCTTGTTCAAATTTTTCCATTCCACCTTAAATGCCGCAGCAGTTACATTCTAGCGGCTGAGGCACCATTTAAGGTGGAACCACAGGCACCAGTGAATGAACACTGAGAGCTTGTTCTCTCAGTTGCTGATCATTTTTGAGGGAGAAAATTAACTGTTCCTCTGAAAAGTGGCTGTAGCAGTAACTTTAAAACACAAACTACATTCAGTGTATCTTGTAAGTCAGCAGCGGTGAAATGCAAACACAGAGGTTCTTTTACTCCATATGACATAGTTTATTCCTTTATTAACTGCACAAACACATTTTCCTTTGCTCATCGTTAGCTGACAGACCATTAAAACTGAGATAAGGCTGTTTTGCTTAAAGCTATAATACTTGAGTAAACTGTACACACTTGTCATTGCTGCTATTGTAATTGCTTTAGTTGAAGCAGCTTTACCCTGCAATGACTACTTCCGGCAGGAAAATTGTGGAAATTTGAAAAGGGACTATCAGATAGTATATACGGTATAAAGCAGTGGTTTCCAAACTTTTTGCACTCTGGCACCCCCTCAGACATTAAACCTCCTGCTACGTACCCCCTCTCTCCTTATACACACATATATGCACATACTGCCATGATGTATATGTGAGACAGTTAGATTTCTAAAAATCAATCCAGTCTAAAATGTTATCTGTTCAGTCACCATGACAACTTCAGTAAGGACTGAATAAAGGACAGTATCTATTTCAGAATAAGAGTTCCTAACTTCATAAGCTCATCATTAACTTCAGATAAAAAAAAAAAACAGTATCACACCAACATCCTAACTAGCCTAATCTCCTAAATATGGTCCTAACTTTAGGATAAACCCCAACAGGGTCCTAACTTCTGTTTAAGGTCCGTTTCTATGGTTTTTAGGCAGCTGTCAGGCAGCATAGTTCACTACCAGCATAATGAGCTACATTTATTTATACTGTAAAACGCTGCTTTCACTGTGAGATGATTTTCTTTTTTAACTCTGCTTTTTAAAAATCTCAGATGCTACCGACTCGATCTCCACCGTCCCTCTGAATACCTGCGTGTGTTAATGTTGATGATGAAATATTACAGTGATGGTGGTGAATAATGAGGAGACAGAGCTGAACGTGTGTCTGTTTATTAGGAGGAGTAACGTTAGCGCGCTTATCTAAAGCGTTTGGGAAATGGAGACTGAAACTGGGGAGCGGTGATGCTCTGATAAACAGCAGGGGGTGCTCTCACAGTATTCACAACTTACAGTTTATCACAGTTTAGTTTTGACTTTTTTTTTTACGTCACGGTAGATGTAGCTTACATTTTTTATATGATCTTGATTAAATGTTTACGTTTCATCTGTGTGCATATCACTGGTTGCTTGTTAACAGACATGACAGTTGATTGTCGACTTCAACCGAGTAGGTTAAGATTTCCTAACTTACATTTTTTGGGAATTTTTTTTTTGACATGTAAATACTAACAGAAATTTGATATCTTTATGAATTTGGCAAATTATTTTATCAAAAATCTACCTACCACCTGCAAAATGTTGTAATTTTTCACTTACAGCGATCTTAAAAACAAGTGTAATTGTAGATATCTTTTCAGAATTTGTTAGTCTGGAGTGTCTGTGAGCTGAGTGCAAGAATTTTAATGATGATTCATTCTATTGTTTATTATGAGTAAAAATAAACAATTAGCATAAGGCGGCCATGTTTTTATTGATTTTCTGTCCTCTTGGATTCATGCTGACTGCATGAAACTTTGATTAACTGCAAGTCAGACTTTATTTTTAATTACAAATTTAGTTGCATATTTAATATCAGAATTCATCTGTTAAAATGTGTTTTGGGGCCTATTTCTGTGATTTTGAGGGGAAAAGGGAAAGTGCACTTGTGTAGTGAATGGGACACTGCAGTTTATCACCTTTTTCAAGTTTTTCCCCCCTTCTCCCCACTCTCTCAGGTCACCGGCATGCACACCCTGCATGGCTTGCGGTTAGCCTCAATTTTATAAATGTGACTGAGTTGTTTTTACATGTATTTAGCTGTAAATTTCTGTTTATCAGCACTAAATTCAGAGTCTCTTTTAATCAGAGGACTGTTTGAGACATGGGAGGAATGTTCTAGATTTGTACACATGCAGTCAGCTATCTAAACTGAGCATTTAAATAGAGGTAAATGCAGGATCTGAACGGTGGTCAATCTGGGGTTCCTCTTAGGGTGGCAGAGGATGGAACTTTCAGATTGTTTATGCCAAAATAACATCATCAGCTTAGTATTTTTCAGTGCTACAAACAAAACAAAATACTAATGGCTAATCGCTGATCACAGAAGCTACAAACTAATAACTCACTAAAACCATGATCAAAAAATGGTCTGCAAAAGGTGAAACTAACTCAAGTACATGACTAACAAGGATCATATAGGCCCTAATGCCAGTTTATAAAGGATACTCACTTCATTCATGTACACAGCAACGCACAATAAACTGAATTAACTCCACTGTATCTCCTGAACACGCCCACTGAGACACATAGTTTATCTAAACCAGACCTGAACACTTCATTTCATGTTCAGTGTATCCAAGGCTTAAAATGATTGAAACAAATCAGCTGATTTCTGCATGATCCCCCATGCACTACATGTGATTGTATTTTCGCTGTCCAGCATAAGGAGCTTACAGGAGTGAAACTATGTTTCTAATGATCCAACTAAATAATAGTTACTAAAACACATCTGTTTTTATTCCTACTGTCTGCTCTTAGGTGGAGAAAGAAGTGAAGAGGTAACTGGTCAGAATACAGCCGCCTCCTCTACTGCAGCCCAGACTGAAGACTCAGTTAGTGGTCTCACTGCAGGTAAACTCAGCTCATCATCATGGTCACCTTTTATACTACATTACATTGACGTACAGTTTCAGCTTAAACACCATGGCCTGCATAATTTATAAGGTATGCTCTCATTCTCTGTATTAGTGGTTGTAAAATCAGGAGTGTGAGGATCAGGAAAAAAAATCTAAAATTTAAGATCACTGGTTTTGGCAGTGTCATAACTTTTGTATGTGTACTCTCAGATGACACACGAAATCAGGCGAGAAAATTGACTTAACCTTTAGTTTTTTATATCCGTTGGCCTATGGGGTGCACTTTGCCATTACCGGGAAAAATGAACAAGACAAACAAATAACTTTGCTCCGTGCTCGCTCCCGAAAAAAATCAAAACCTTTGTTATGAGGGAAATGAAAATTTTACTATGATCATGAAAATGATCACGGTAAAGCAGGTTCAGGTGTGCCTCATCTGCCTAAATGCGCTGAACATACTGAGACATGATGTGTACACAGGCACTAGCACTTCTTTAAGGTTCAGTATAACCTACTGAGCATTTTGTCCAAAAAGTAATATAGTAATATAGTAATAGACAAATATTTTTTAGATGAACTTCACATTACAGTTCTCACAAGGTGCTCTTGGATGATCTTAAGATAGTGGTATGGATCATAATGGAAATAATGTTAAAGCAGGGTTGCTGACAGAAAAGCTTTGGTTTTAATTTGTTTAGTTCTGAGATTTTGTTTGTATCCTGTTCACATCCTTTCTTGGTCTTTTATGGTAACACTCTTGTGCCCTTATGTGAACACAGATCAAACTGGTCGAGTCCAGACCACCAGACCTCAGAATGAACCAGTCCAGACCTCCACAGCTCAGACCGGAGGAACAGTCAATGCACCTCTTCTACATGGAAGTGTGTTTCATGGCACAGTTAATATCAACTTTGGAGCTGACTCTACGCACAGAGATATTTGATATAATCATAAATTGAGATAATACAGATGTTGTAGTAGAGAGCGATTTAGTTGTTACTTAGATGCATATATGGACAAACTATCTCAAAGAAAATGTCTATTCATCTCCTCTGTCAGAACACTAAACAGTAATTAAATCTAGAAACATAGAAGATAACTGGATACCCCCAACATCCCACAGACAGACACTACTCATTCTATATTTTTATGTTTATAGGTCTAATACTATACTAAAATGTATTGGTGTCTCTTCATTTGAATAGTACACTATTGCTCCTACAGATGTTATCAAAAACAAAAAGTTCCTTTGAATTCTGTGAAAAACAGAAATGGATTTTTGCATATAGTGTAATGCAAGTAAACATTACCAATAATGATATTTTAGTCCTACAATTATATCTTAATGAAGCAGGAAGGTTTTTGGTGTCACCGTTACTTTGCTAGCTTGAATGTATGGGTACAGTGGATGATATCCATTTAACTCATGTGGTTCCACAATCTTTAGATCAGATGCATGGTTTTTCATTGGTTCATAACTCCACAAATGTTCTATGTATCACGCTGTGAAGAGTTCAATGATGAATGAAACGCTGTTTGATACAATAACTTTCATTAACCTGCCAGGCAGGCCACTGGTGTGTCCCACAGACAAAAACATTCCTTCTGCATACTTGGTGCCATGGAGACATGCATGAGTTGCAAGAGATACAGTGGTAATGTTGGCATAGTGTTCTAGTGTCTCATGTGAAACAACAGCAAAATGCCCTACCTCCAGGTCAGGTCTGAAAAGACCTTGTAGTAAGCTAATGAAAGTTGGTGTTTTGTAGCAAGAGTTAGCAAGATATTTTTAAAATTCTTAACATCATGCACTACTCTTTTTAAAAAGCTGTGTTTTGGTTTGAAACAAATAGTCCAAAATTAGTGGTCCAAATCTACGAAAAAGTTCCCTGTAGTGTTCTAAGAAGTGATGCTTGGGCAGCAAGTGGAAATCTGGAAAAACTTCTTTTAACAAAGATTATGATCAAAGATTTTGGACTATAGGTAGCACAAGGTCTCATTTGAAAACTCCCCTGTAGCTCAACAATGTCTTCCAGGTCTAATAAAATTTACCAAGTTTTGTTATTCTTAGGTATTTTGTCACCAATCATTCAATAATAGCAATAACGTCCAGTTCTCATGGCAGTTACCACAAATGGAACCTTTCAGTGCAAATGATTTTGGAATTTTTGGAATCTACAGAATTTATCCACGTTAAAGCTTTCTTGTAAACCAGCAAGCGAGTGGGATCCCAAATTGTCTGCAGACACATAAAGTACAGTACCTTTAGTATTTGCTCCCAATTTCTGAACATACAAACCTTGCTGCTCAAGTACCTCTATATCTTTTACCAATGGCTGAAGAATGGCATCATAGCCATACTTTTTCACACCAAAGCTGTAACAGAGACAAGCCAAATAGATGGACTGCACAGAGGATCTATACTGTATTGTTAAATTTGAAATCACCCAATAAACTGCACAGATCTTGTGCTTCTTTCTTGAAGTTCCTAATGGGTTACAAATTTCAAAGTCATCTATGTATAATCCTAGAGCTATACTTAAGCAGCAACTGATTTTCTTTGCAGTATAATCGCTCTCTGTATGTTTTAAAACGAGTCAACTGTCCAAAAGCTTCTGTATTTTCTGTCTGCAAGATTTTATCTAGAACATCATTACAATTTAACAGCTCTGACAAAGTTTTCATAATCAGAACATAAACATATTTTCTTTTGGAAGATGCATCTAAAACATATTCAACAGGCTCAGTCACTTTAAAATTTGTCTTGTTAAATATGGTTCTTCTGTATTCTAAACCAAAAAGACCTTTCTTTGACAGTGACACTAAGGGAATTTGCTTTTCTGACAATCTCCTTTATGGCAGTGGTGATGGAATTACTTACTGTACAGCTGTGCTTAATCAGTATGCTTTTAATTAATTTTGATGTGAACTCTTCAGCAACTGAACAGATAATCCAGAGTTCATTTACAGTTTCTTGAGTTGTTGCCTTAGACACATGAAGAACTGTTTGCATCTGTAGAAACAAGGAAGCTAATTTGTGTTGAAGCTAATCATGCAGGTCTTTGTCATATTGTACATCACAGTCCAATGCAGAGAAGTGCACATAATCCAAATGTGCCTCAAAAGTTGAACTGTCAGAATTTGAGACACCAGGCGTGTACGGCTGTCACCACGAACATTGTCTATGGTACACCAACGATGGCTTTTACTATTATGGTCACGGAAAATACTATATACCCTGGACTGAAATCTTCGAAGGTACATTTTATGGTCTCCTTATTTCTAAAATGGTTGTTTAGGTGTGCAAAATATTGTGTACTACTACAGGTCTCAGAATAATTGCAGAGATCACAGTTCAGCTTTGAGGTTGCAGTGTAGACCTGAACAGACTGTCTATGGTCTGTAGTCAAATGTTTCTTCAGCGCAAGCTCAGTTCTAAATGAGCATCCACACCCTTCAAAGATGCACGGAAGGGGACAATTACTTGCATGATGGCAGTATTTTAGTTTGTAGTGAGTTATGAGAGTGCGCTGGTTGGGTGAGGAGAGAGCAAACTTTGTAACACCACCTCATTGGTTGGGGACAAGGGTTCCACACTGCTCAAACTTTAAGGAGACAGGAGAAAGATGCACTGATGTAATCCTAAAAAAAAAAAAAGAAAAAAATTATTGAAACTAAACTTCATACATTTTTACTAAATCAGAGACTTCTCCCCTATATTCTAAATCTTAGTTTTTTGCATACATAATGATACATGTAAAATGTTTTAATGTATTTTTTTAAATGTATAATGATTAAAATATACAATTCTGTGGAATAAACAGTGGAATTAAAAAAACTAGTATTATTGGCAAAGTCTGTGGTGAGTAATGTGCACCATTATTCAAGTAGGCCTAATAAACAATTACTTAAATAATTAAACTTAATTTTAAATTATTATATATAATCATTATACTTATATTGCAAGCTTTGGATTAGGAATGACAGATCATTCAATTGCACCTACAAACATATAAAATTAAATCTTATTCAATGAAGCGGTCAGTTTAAAGCCTGCACAGTCTTACCTTTAAGTCCCACACCACCACAACTGCAAATGACAACTACAAATCAATCAAGCCAAAAAATAGCCTAATAACTTTCTTCTATATTTAGATGTGGTTCCTTCACCGCAGCAAATTTTCGTCATAGTGACATTTGAGTCACTTAACAACACAGAAAGCATGGGTTGTGGGGGTGGCATACATGTAAAAGTTTGATTACTTGTTTAATACTTTGACATTAGCAGTGGTCTTTGCATTTTTCTTACTTAGTTTACCTGTGGCTAGCCTAAAGTTAGCCTCATGTGCACTGTGTGTCAAAATATAATGAAATGTTTTGAAAGGGTTGTCTAAAAACATGCGAGTAGAAAAGTTTCATCATTTCAAGATTGTGCCAGCATGTCAGTATTTCTATTAATATACTTGCGATAATACAACCCAGAAATACAGTTTCTGTCCAACAGTTCCTGAATCTGTAGAGTCGCCCTTTCCATTCCATCTTATCGCAATTGTACGTGACTTACTTCTGGAATTATGAGCCAATAAAGACAAGTTGAGATACACATCATCTGCCTCTCACTGTGTGTAATTGGTGGATTCGTGCGTCTGTCTACGTTCTGTGTGAAACTGACCAATGGACTCAGGAAATCACTAAGCACTGACCCATTATGACAAAACAATTATTGTTCATTTGCCTCAGAAGTTGCTGCAGTGGTTCCAGAAGGTAGCGATAAGGAGAACATTTATCTATTTTATCCATACATTCCACTACTTTTGTGAACCTAAGACTTTGGTAAACCCATTGTAAGCACCACAAATTAATTTATTCACATAAATCTATGTTTTAACAAAAAAATTTAAGAATTTCTCAATCCAGACTTCATTTTTTTAGCTTTAGGGCCAAATTATCTTGTTACACAGTGGTCCATGTCAAAGGGCCTCATTATTGGATAGAGCTGAGATGGTTCTGAATATTTTGATATATAAAATTTGGGTATCATGTCTTATGCAAGTCCCTTTAAATGTTTAAGAATATATGCAAAAATCAAGAAAAAATGCCCTCAGACCCCAGAGAGTTAATAGGAAGAGTGTGAGACATACACTATATTGCCAAAAGTATTCACTCACCCATCCAAAACATTGATTTCAGGTGTTCTAATCACTTCCATGGCCACAGGTGCGTAAAACCAAGCACCTAGACCTACAAACATTTGTGAAAGACTGGGTCGCTCTCAGGATCTCAGTGAATTCCAGCGTGGTACCGTGATAGTATGTCACCTGTGCAACAAGTCCAATCGTGAAAATCCCTTGCTAATAAATATTCCACAGTCAACTGTCAGTGTTATTATAATAAAGTGGAAGCGATTGGGAATGACAGCAACTCAGCCACAAAGTGGTTGGCCGTAGGGTCAGCGGATACTGAGGGGCATAATGCGCAGAGGTCACCAACTTTCTGTGAAGTCAATCGCTATG
>JAILXH010055295.1:2899-14125 GCA_023558415.1 Piaractus mesopotamicus | reverse complement strand
AAAAAAAAAAAACTAACATTAGCCTTTCCTAGAAAATGAATAGAGGTACATCTCAAATTAATGTATGCAAATAGGACTCATCTACTCCAAAAGTTCTGAACATCAAGGCCACCCAGCCGCACTCAGCCAGCAGTCCTCAAAGCACTGACTCACTGGTGTAGGAAGCCACTGAGTACACTGACTTTAACAGCAAAGCACGATCAAACTACAGTGCGGGTTAAAGGTAAAAAAAAAAATCACTTTTTGTTCTGAGTAGTGTTGTTACACAACTCCATTTCCATGGTGACTATGCAACAGTAAGACTAAAGTGCTGAAACCATATCAAAACACCCAAGGTAAAGAAATCAATATTCACCTACAAAGGGGTACGAGCTTAGAGCTACTCTACAGGTTTCCAGGAACATGCAATACAGAGAAGCTACTGTTTGGAAACAGACAAAAAATGAAATATAGTCACATAACGTGTGTGTAGCTTGTGCCCAGGGCAAATGCTCACCTTGGGGAGTGGTTCTACCCCTACAACATCTGCCTCCAGGCCAGTCTCAGGACGCAGCCATTTTATTGACTCAAATTATCCACTCAGCACTGAGCTGACTGACCCAAATAACAGCAAGCATTATAGCTTATGCCAGCTCAGATTACCCTTTGGTCCTTTGCACTCAGAAAACCATGAACACACATTGAGTTTACTTATCTTTTCTTGAAATAATTAAAAAAAATTTAAATCACTGTGTGAAATAGACATTCTGTTAATCATGTCATCTAATGCAAATGCATTGTTTAAAAGCCACTCCATCACTCCTGCTTCCCAGCTATAGTGTTGTTAGCAAGTTGTGCAACAACATGTTCATAGTCATGATTTTTCTTCTTTGAATATTGTTCAAATTATCATCACAATACTAAATCTAGGGTGAGCAAAATGGCAAAACAGACAAAATAGAATTTGTAGTGCAACATAACAATAATAATACAAAAATCTACAACTGCAGTTATTTTTATTCAATGGTGTATAAACTGCACTGCATTAAATACTATTAAACAGGCCTTACTATGCCCACTTTGTAATCAAACATCAAGTTTTTTGAGTACTCAGAAAAGCATATTCTTACCTATTAGGATTTATTATGATAATGATAAAATATTGTCCTATTTCCCATCCCTAACTGAATCGTGAACCTAGTATCAGGAATCAAATCGAATCGTGGGATGAGTATATCTACACTAATAGTTCCTGGGTACACAACAAGCAAAAGAGATCACATTGTCAAAGCTTCCTGGGTTTTATGCAAGAAATCCTCACTTTCTCTTATCGTGTACAGGCACTACTTCACTACTTCTTTTGACTTTTCAGAGTAATGAAGGAGTTACATAACCACACTGGTTCTTCTGAAGCTTTAATGAAGAGGTCTAAATTGCTGTCTGAATCATCCTGCAATATAATCTATTATATTAACAATTTTAAACTTTATTATAAAGTTAGAGTTTTTCTGACAAGTTAAAACAGACACAATGCACCAGTAGTGCCACATGTAAAACATATTACCAAAATCTATGAGTACAATTATTTTTTAATTATTAAGCAGGGCTAATTAAGCAGGGCCAGTTATGTTCTTTTGCTCTTCTGGCATCAGTCCGATTTGAACTGAACAACACAGCAAAACCTGAGACAGCTACAACACTTCTCAGCCTCTACTAAACATCTTCGTAATGAAATATGCAGTTTGGCAGTGGTGTCGAAGCATTGATGACACCCACAATATGGTCAGAAAAGCTTACTGTATTATAAATTATTGTAATATTGCAATCACATTGTCATATTGTCCACCCCTTATGCACAGTCATTCTCTCTCTCCCACTCTCTCTCTCTCCTTCTCTCTCTCTCAAGTCTGGCTGACACTTTGGCTAAAGTTGCTGCTACTCACATGGATGTTCCTGAGCTTCTTTTTTCCTCTTTCCAGCCGGCTTAGCAGTCTGTGGTGCTCTCTGGGTGTCTGCTGAAGGAATGTGTCATCCACTGACACAGTCTTCCTCAGGGTTACTCTGTCCCCCCACAGTTCGGCCCGGGGTCTCTCCAAGTCTACAGGCTTGGGGATGCGCTTCACCTGTGACACACAAGCCGCTTCTCCTCGGTCATAGTCACGCAGCACTGACCCTGAGAGAGGAAAACAGACACTTCAGGTGACAACTGACACCCACACAGGAGGGAGGAGGGTAGATCATAGAACCAGGCAGGCTGAGGACAGGAAACATCTCTTCACACCAATACAATTATTTCTCACTTGTGAGTAATCTAAAAATTAATATTCCACTGTTTGCATTAACAAGGAAGTGCTTATTACTAGCCCTCAACTCATTTCCTGTCTCAGTTCTGATCGCTCCTAAACCTCCTGCTAATGGAACTAATTCAAACTGCCTCCCACTACTTCCCTGAGTAAGTCATGCCTCTGACAGTTCTATTCTACTGAGGCTTGTATTAATAACAGAGCTAAAGATGAAGTCCAGAACGTGGTACACAACAGAAGTACTTCCCTCAAGCCTACAGATTTACAAAGGATGCTACAGAAAACAGAAATACATGGTGGTTTCATAAAACTCTATATGAATACTTAAATAATCTTGTATAGGCTACAGTGCTTTAACTCTATCATACCTAATGTATACCCTAACGTGTCCCCTATAACTCATTTAAATCTGCCTCCAGAGTAGTTGGGGCACATGCATTTTAACGACGGTCAGGCTAAAACATATCAGCATGTAGCATGGAAGCTTTCTGTGTGCTACTGTAAACTCACTATATAAAGCAAGCACAACACTGCCTTTACTGTTGGATGCACAGCAATAATGTATGTGCACACATTCAGACAGGGTTTATTATGTTTGCTTATTCAAAATGGTAGCTTGTGACATTAAACAAAAAAAATATTTTTTGATTTTTTTTTCAAATTTTCGGCTTTGTTAGGTCATGTTCTTTAACATTAAACTGGCAGTGCAGGACAAATCATATATTTATTGTAATCACAATATGATTTTATGCAAAAAACAAATCATTAATAGCTATGATGACAAAAAAAGATCAAATTACATTACAAGCGAAGAGTGTTAGAGTAGTTTGATTATTAATTGTGTCTAATATTAAAGTGGTGGTATGCGCTCGTGTGCCAGGCTTGAACCCCAGTTATATCTTGCATAATGAGTAACTTAATCACTCTGCTGCAGAGCCAATTACAACGCACACGTGCATTCCTCCAAAACTGTCCTAACTATCATCTATCCTTAACTACTGGAATGTAAAAATGCTTCAAATTTCATTATTCTCACTCCCAGAGTTGTGTGTAAACTCTGTGACTGACACAGTAATGGCTATCGTCATAAAAACCTGTATCACCATAAAGACCTTTTAAGGAATTCGATACATATTAATTTTTGTAGGCTTATTCAGAAATACAGTTGTTCAGAGAATGCTGACTGTTTTCCAACAGCCTTGCAACGCTACAAAATATGCTTGCAATTGTGTTGAGTTATCAGTTTTTCATTTCTTTATTTGCACTTTGCACAATAAGGAATGAGGCTTTTGTGTTGTATTTATTTTTTTTTTTTTGCTTAAAGGAGAGGTTAACTAGATTTCTCTTTAAGTGCACAGCTAATGCCCAATCGGAGACACTATAAATAATCATAATATATTGCTTCTCGTAACGTCATTGCAATATCCAACAGGTTTTTTCAACAAGAAAATGTTTCAGGGACACTACATAAAAAACAGAAATAACTTGCTTGTTTGACTCAGGATTAAGAGGCAAGTACTCAAAGTGTAAAGGCACCCAAAGCTACCTACCAACATATACACACAGGCACACACACATACGCACTCACAGTGTACATCTTCAGGTGCTGAGGTGTTTTGTTTCACTGCATTCATTCAGCTGTCAGCTGTGAGGCTGCAGTAGATCAAGTTCATCCCTTTTACTAACTACTCAGCTACCGAGTCACTGGTAGCAACAGAGTGGCTAATCAGCTCAGCAATTAAAACTTTATGAGGATCTGGCATCTGTTATCCTTCTGAGAAAAGCTGTTATGGCAATAAGAGTGTCTTCTGTGATAGCACTCAGGATTAAGGCACTGCAGTGGTCCCAGAATATAAAAGCATAAGATTCTGAATGGCATACTGAGAGTGATTCTGTGCAGTGTGGATCACAATATAACCCACTAAGCCATGTCAAAACTAAGCTGAATCACAATACAGCAAAGCTCAGATGTTGTGTTACTATCAGAACTATTAAGGGCAGTAATATATGACTGCACACACTATGCATATATTCACAGAAAAACAACTGGGTTCAGAACAGATCCAGAAAATAACTTGGAACATTTTCTTTCTTTTCTTTCCTCTCTTTTCTTTCTTTTTTTGCTTTCGTAAGAAGACTGTGTTCAAACATTCATTTTTTTTTTCTTTAGTACTGATCTGGACTTCCATTCAGCCATTCATGACTGGGAACAGTGCCATATGACAGGCTCACAGTATTACACAGCCGCACTTTGAAGAACATGTAGCTAGCTTCTCTCAAGTAGCGTATTGCTATGGTGACAACGGTGACGATAGCACGTGTGTGCATGTATGGGGTGGGGGGTTATGCATATCATGTGTCCCATTGTAGCAGATCAAGTCGCCTTGCTGGATGCTAACGAGTGGGATTCCTGCAGAGTGCTGGCGTGCAGAGCTGGGTCATTATTTTCTCATTATAAACGTGCATCTCCTCACACCATCTGGTTTGGTGCATTCACTGCAAGCACCCCTGTATTTATCTATCACACAGCATAGGTATTTGAACATCTTTATCAAACAAAATGTACCCAGTGTTCTATTTCTTCAGTGCATTTAGTCTATATCTGTCTTTTCTTTACCTTTAATTTAATGTCTACTTTGTGTTTGTAGTTAATATTACAAACCCTTAAAAGTAAATATGGCTAGTCCCAAGCTAACAGGAGTGAAATACCTTTCCATCTGATGGGTGCAACAAATCACATATTAATCAGACCTATACACTGCATACACCTGAAAACACTGTGCAGTCTCACTGCGCAAGACATATTTGTAAACAAACAAAGGTTACAAAAATTATCACTACAGAAAAATCACAACATTTTAGTTGCTGTTGTCATCATCGCTGGCCTGCTTTGCCTTCAGCCAATTATGTTTATCCCTAGCTGTTAAATGTCGATATCAAATCATAAAGTACTTATAGCTAGGGTTCTAACAATGTATATATTTTTGATATGATTTTCAATCTTCGGAGGTCAAGATAAATTTTTTTCTATGAATTAAAAATATCTTGAGTGTACACTACACACATTAGTTTGGCTCAGATACATAGAAGCTCTCAAACAGAACCTTTTCGAAGCTTGCTGCACCCTAGAATTTATAAGTGCCTTCAGAAAAAAAATCCTAACTTTTGAGAGTAGGCGCATGTATAGCATTACCCACCCCACTTTACTCTGACAGGATGCATTGAGATGCCAAGTTCTGACAATCACTGCATCAGTTTGCAGAGAGAACTTTCTGAAAATACATTTTTAAAGGGGAATTCTGCTGATTTTCCAACATTTCTGCATAATTTGTTGTTAAGATGTAAACAAAGTCATTCTGAGTGATTTGATATGAAATGCTCCATTCTACAGAAACTTGGTGGTGACAGGTACTGGATGTCTGAAGAGTTTAATGCCTCTAAAATTTACCTCACAGAAAGGTATTACATAAAATGGTTACGAATATGCTGCCTGGTGACTGAGACATTGTTTTACAAAAGTTTTATAAAATAATTTACACCAATATTATTTTAGTTTTTAATCAATTCCTGGCCAAGAGTTACATGCAGTGTATTTTAAGATAAAAAAGAAAAAACAGACAAAAAAAAAGAAAACTTTTTTTAATTTACCAGTTTATACCTATTATTAGCATTACATTTAAAAAAGAAGACGTGTAGGTTCACTGTTGTTTTTGGATAGTGAATAAAATGACTGTTTATGTGTTGTAGACATTGTGGCCCCGGGTTCCATCACCACCACTGTAAAGAAACTACTTCAGTAGTCGGTAAGTTTCTGCAGAATTGAGCAGATCACATCAACCCCATCTAAATGATTTTGTTTACTATCGCTTTCCCCTAATACTGAATGACTGAATTATGATGAACTCTTGAAAAATCAGTGAAATTCTGTTACATTTCAATACACTGTTTCAAACACTCATTTTTCAGATTTTTTCATACTGTACTGAAGTCGTTGCACCCTTACTGATACCAGTGTGACTCATAATAACAGCCAAGCAAACTGATAAGCTGACTGATAAACTGATAACTGATAAACAAACTTATAACTGTCAAGCTATAATCACAACACTTCATAATAATACATTGTATTATTGTACGTAAATCGCATGTTCTTCATGTAGAAATTAAAAAATTATTGGACTGTATAAAGGTAAACATTTGATAAAGTTAAAACAGAGAGATCATTCTTCAAATGCATATGATTTATGATTTTCTTGAACTCGCAAAGCTTGAATGATACTCTGATTCAGCAAGCATACAGGCAAATTCTATGAGGCAGCCTGGCTATTGTCCATGTATGACAAATGAAGCCAAGAGTAAAATAAGTGCAATTTAAACACAGGCCCAATTAAATTCCTGAGTGCAAGTCCAAGAAAGTGCTAATAAAGCACACCTATGATAATGAGCTATGGGCTCTGTTTCTATAGCAATGTTTAGGCTTCACTGCTATCGTCAGTTTTATCGTCATCACACTGAGCATAAAGGAAGTGGCTTTATACAAGCCCTGTCTGCTCACACAATGAACATGTACTTCAGCCAGCAGTGACATAACATCTGATCACATCCTTCTACTGAGTAAGCCATTAAAAGAGCTCTTCTCGTTTACACTGCAGGGCTTTCAGCTAATATGAACAGGCAGACTGAGTAAGCGCTCTGGGAGCATGCAGCCCTCAAATTGCTTGATAATGCGTGTACTGTTGGGAGATTTAGAAGAACTATCATTACTTCCTCTGGCTGAACACCACAGATGAAAAAGAAACAGTAGCAGAGGAGTAAACGGATGGTTGCATTGGAAAATGCTTATGACTGTATGACTGATGCCGCATAATATGGTGCAGTGATATTAACTTCTACACTTGATTATTCTGTGCCAAGTGGGATCAATCATTCATTTATATGCTAAGACAAACCAAACACTAAAGGCTATCCCTTAGTGTTGTTGGCAGTCTGGCAAGATATGCATTTTGGCAGCTGCAGAGTATTAGACAAAAGCGACTTCTCCTAATTTCCCTAATTATCATATTTGTGTGGATATAAGACATAAAAACTGATGGCTTGCTCTGTTCCCTCTATATCTGTACCATCGACAAACTGTTAAACTGTGTTAAATCACAGGAGATTAAATGGTAAGGTGTCGGCCACAGTTTCAACTGATGCCGGAACGTTGGAGCATGAGTAATCATGGCTGCATAGTGCGAATGATAATAGACATTTTTGTACAGAAAGGAACAGCAGGCCATCTACTGACCTGTAGCACTTCCTGTGCAGACATGATTAAATGGAATTTAAGAGAGCTGGGAGAGGAGAAATTGAAGTTCAGTCTCTAACTCCTCTGCCATCTCTTCTGGAATGTTAACACCGCTTCCACCCTTTCCTGTTAGCAAGCTCAAAGGCAACAGTGCCCTCTACAGGATATATACAGAATACCCAGGAGAGAACATGGCTAACTTGGACATCAGGGCTGGTTTCTCCAAGACCAAGACTAATTGTAAACCTGGACTAATAATGACTTTCAATGGTGAATCACCATTGACATTACAATTTAGTCCAGGACTAGGCATAATCCATGTCTAAACAACTGGCATTAAAGGGGAATTTCATCAATTTTCTAAATGTCTGCATAACTCAGTCCTTGACAGACAGTTTGATGTAAAATGGTTCATTGTAAAGGCATATAGATTTCTTTACAATGGTGGTGACAGAAATAGGTTGTGCCTACAACACAGAAAGCCATTTTATTTACTATCCTAAACCACCAGTGAAACTACACACATGTTCTGAGTTTACATATAGTAAAGTTTATTATGGTTAAAAATAGTTGGTAAACCTGAATGTTTTCTTTGGAAACTATTTTGCCTTACAACACGCTCTATGTACCTCTCTGCAAGGACAGAAATTTAAAAAAAAAAAAAACCTTTAGGCCAACATCTTCTCAAAACTACTGTAAAACAATGTCTCCTGCACCAGGCTGCATATTCACAACCATTCCATGTATCAATTTTCTGTGAGGTAGCTTGCAGAGGTATTAAAGGCTTTGTATGTCAGGTTCCTATCAACACCACCGTGAACAATTCCAACTCTGTAAGTTTCTCTAGAGTGTAGCATTTTATATCAAACTACCTTAATTACTTACATCTCAACAGACATTTTGAAAAAGCCACAGAATTCCCCACTAAGAAATTATAATAAAAGCATTTTTTGAATGTTTCATGTCATTGTGAAAACCTATGTGGCATTCTTATCAGAACATAAAACTACTTTCGAATTTCAATCAACAAAGTGCCACAAAAAACACATTTAAGGTCTTAAAAGCAGTAAATTAGGCCTAGTCCTTAATACTGACATTGCACTACAATACTCAATACAAGGTCATCACTCAGGTTCTTGAAATAACTGACTTTATTCATTGTGTAGTTAGTATTGCTACAATTAAGTTCACAAATTGATTTTAAGCTGGGAATTGTTTAATGATCTTCCTGTAACCTGCTTTTTTAATGTATCATTTAAAATAGGTAGGTAGAGTCTATTTTAAGTCACAAAGCATTACTGAAGTGAATGAATGCACTGTTGAATAAATATATAAACAGACACATGAGCAACTTGCATGAATGAGTTGATAAAGGAACAATGGGCCAAACTTCAGCGTTCCTATTTTCCTGTAGCTCATGCTGCTTACTGGCTATACACAGAGGTTATCAGACACTGGCTGTATCACTTTAAAGCCCAGAAACCATAGACCTGACGCTAATGAAAAGGATGTAGTAGCTCAGCTCCCACCTACCGCATTACACAACACAGCATCATGAAAGAGCCAATACGCAATACCCACAGGGCTGCTTGATAAAATATTGATTCTGGCACTAACGCTGACTTCAGTACGTCTGTAGAGCCCTATTGTCAAAACTCTCACAAAAAGCCCAGATGGCATAACATTAACATCACCTTCCCCCTCCATTAGACTCTACCAAAATGGCTACAGGCAGTAAATATGGAGAACATGGTTATATGTTACAAAAATTACAATATAGCAAGACATCATATGCATTATGGAAAGCTCTTTCTAAAAAAATATGCCTCCATTTTTTCATTTCTGCTACACTACTTTGCCAAATGCATCCGTACTATCATTAGATCGCATATATAGTAAAGTACAGACTCTCAAGCAGGTACATGTATTAAAAAACATGTCTTCTGGAACCTCTATGGCAGGCATGTGCTGCCCCTAGGCGCTGTCAACATTGTTTATGGCATTGAGAAAGAAGCTTCCTGCTTGTGTGCACCACCCATAATGAGATTGATAATAGCTCTCCCCTCTGAAGGTGGGGGGGCGGGGGTGGAAAGGACCTATTAGTTCTCAGTCCGTCTGCGCCAGCAGTTGTTGTTTTAGTTGACAGCGTCTTGACAAATGAATTGTTCATTAGGCCATCCGTATGCTTTGACATAGCAATTGTTACAGCACTAATGAACAATGCCTGCAGGTGGCTGCCACAAGTGCAACCTGCAATTAGGAGCCATTTCCATGTCCAACAAAGGCACTAATGACAGGGCCACCTCTGCTGACTGGGAGTGTAACAGCATGCATTCTTGGACTGGTTTCCACCATGCTATAATAAAGCTTGTGGTATACACCACAGTATAGAAATATCCTCATTCTGGAAAAAGAGCAAAATCCACATATGTTCACAGTCGTGTGTAGAAGTTCAAACAAACAGAGTCAAATTACGTTTTGTTGATTCTCTTAAAGAAAGTAAGTTAACACATCCTTTGCAGGGAGCAAACTTAAATATGGCATTTTACTGCACAATTTCTACTTATTTGCTGAGTTTAACATATTGGAAGAAAAAACATAAAATACAAAATGTGCTATAACTTTTACACACGCTTTTTTTATGTTTTATTTTTTTATATTCTAAATTTAGCACATAAAGGGTAAATGTGTATTAAAATGTGCTCTCTGTAGAGAATTTATCAGTTTTATTTCAATCAACAAAACATGTCATGGCACCCCAAACCTTTGCATTTGACTGTATGTTCTTCCTGTGAAAAAATGTATAAGTTATACTGCCTCGTATCAATGCAGCTTTCTACGGAAAAGTGACTAGACATTTAGGTTTTATGAAGATTTCCATGTTTTCCAGCAATCTCCATATAATTCATTTACCTATTATAAACAGTGTTTTAAACAGCTGTCCTTGTTTTTGTACATTTACCCCTGGAAAGTTCCATATTATGGCTCAAGTCATTTCAGCACAAACCCACACTGTCTCTCACACATATACATAAATACTTCCTTTAATCTTTTATACAGGGCAAAAGACAGAAACCATCCTTCATTCAGGACATGTTATTCATTTTTTAGCATCAGGAAAAAAAGCAGAAACATATATTTAACAGGAAATTACACAAAAGCCTCAAAAAGAATTTTTTTACCACGCTTTTAAAGTTTACTCTTACAGGTTGGCTGCATGGTCTGCTTCTCACAATCCAAGTTATCCCAAATACATTCAGTGGTGTTGAGGTCTGGACTCTGAGACGATCAATCCAGGCTCTGAGGTGATCAGTCCAGACATTTTCTTTCCTCTTTTTTCTCTCTCTTAATTAATGGCTGTTTTGACTAGAAATTAAAAGGAAGGTTGGTCTCTGACTTTTGCACAGTACTGTATCTTCACAATAGAATTCTCCTCTACACTCGAATTTCTCCAAAACTTTTTTCTTTATATTAATAATAATATGTATGGGTTTGAATTTATTCCAAGCAAGAAAATTTCACAGAGACATAATTGCAGGTGTGAAACGACAGTGAAATTATATTGTTATTGTGATTATATATAAAAAAAGACATCCTATCCATCTGAACAATGTAACATTTTACATTCACCCAAATATCATTTGAGAACAATCTACC
>JAILXH010055226.1:0-16268 GCA_023558415.1 Piaractus mesopotamicus | reverse complement strand
TACTTTTTACTTCTTACACCTTTCATTTAGGCATTTAGAGTAGAAATTTTAAAGATCATGAGATTTTTCTCTTTTTTTCTTCTTTTAGTCACCAGTCATCACACACCATCAAAAAAGACGACTTTTAAATTTTACACTTACTACTTTGTGCTTGATTTAGTTTAAATACTTTTTTTGACACTCAAGTATGTTTTTGGCTTCGTACGATTTTACTGTACTTTGTACATCCCTGTTGTGCAGACATTTTTTTTTTTGTAAATTTTACAAAATTTAGGTTGCAAAGTAATATGTATAAGTATATTATAGCAATACAATATACCTTTGTCCATGTTTATAGATGAGGAAGGCTGTTTGAAATTACTTCAGGCAAGTGTGATCATTTCTACATGTTTGCACAATGTTAAAAGGATGGTGTAAGCTTCCTTTACCTATTAGCTACCTTAGCCTTTGCTGCAACAGTACAAAACAAAATCCTGGCTGATTGACTATATTTGGCATAATGGGAAAATTGAGTAAATATGATTTTTGACCAAAACATCACTTTTTTGGGAATAAGGTTGAGTTTAACTTGCTGTAATACAGAAGTCGATGGATGTATCCTATAAACTGCAAAAAAATCTGAATTTGTTAGTTTTTCTCACACAAGCAATGTGCTGTGTAGTCTGCTGAATTACTGATATTACAAGCAACAGTGGTGTTTTATTTGGGAATGATATTTTAGACTCATTGGGCCTCATTCACCAATCGTTTATAAGAAGAAATTTCTTTTTAAAACCCCAGTTTTTACAAAGATTCTGACATTCACGAATGTTTTCTTATTTGAACAGAATCTACACACACTCAAGAGCACAAAGTTGCAAACAATTCTTCTGGGAAGATGTTGGTGAATGAAGCCCAATGTATTTGGTGATAAACCAATTTGTGGCATTGCTGTAGCTAGAAATAACTTTGCTCTTATCAAGACAGCCGTCAATGGATCTTGCCATTTAAATTAGAGGTACTTGAACAAAGGGCTTGAGTCGCAATATCACAACAACTACGCACGAGCAGCTTGGCTTTAGGTTGGAATTACAGATGGTTTGACGGATCAAACCAGGAAAATGCTTTAACGGCATTAATGTTGTTAATTTCTAATATTTTTCTTTTGCCACTATTATAAGAAATACTAGATTTTTTGATTAGATTTAAGATGTTTTCACAAGCCAAGGTGTAATTTTTCGCCGCACAATAACAGCAATACAAACTAGCATGTATTTGTTCAAGTGCATATGAACGTATGCATCATGTCTGCTCTTAAGTATGTGTGTGTGTGTGTGTGTGTGTGTGTGTGTGTGTGTGTGTGTGTGTGTGTGTGTGTGAGCACTTGTGTCAGTGTTGTACAGTACACATGCACTTGCCGGCAGCATGTCACGACACTAGTGTGACGCTAAAGGTTAATCACACTACATCTCCGAGCATCTGTTTACACATGTGAAGGTCAATGACGCTATGTCACAACATCAAGATGAAAAATGAAGTAACCTTCCACACCTTTAATGTACTCCAACATTAACTAAACATCTCATTCACACATACCAATAAGTCCAGCTAACCAAACAAGAGGCCGCATCTGCGAATCATACCACGTCACCGCCCTGACATATTTAACAAATACTCGGCTGCGGAGCATTTGAAGGTTGCCATTTCTCTCCTCTGACAGATGGTGTTGCTATAATGTGGAGTAGATATGAGAGCTGCGACGGGGCAATAATCCTGTTTGATATTTGAACCATCTGCTATTTTCAGGCGAAAGGAAGCATTGGATCGTGGCAGCGAGTAGCCTTTCATGGAATAAATGACTGTATGTTACCTAGAGACAGCAACAGGAGAAATGAGCCTAAAAAAGTATGCATATGTGTGTTTCAGTGTGTAACCGTGTGAGGTAGCGTGTGTTATTTTAACCAGAAAACCTAATCCACGTTTGACATCAAACAAACAGCAACCACCATTATGTCCTGAACTGTAATCAGAGAATCTCAAATTACACGCTTTCTGCTGCTTCTTCCTTTTTTGTGCATCTGCAGTGTGAAGGGCACCTATTATTAGCTGCCATAACCAGAAACAAACAGATGATTTAAACTGCAACTACGTTGCGGGCGAGGTCTGGAAAAACACCTTGAAGTGAAACACGTCCTTTGACACACCGACAGGGCAGTTGATGCAGCACTGTGAATAGCTGCAAAACACAACGTTCAACATGTAAAACCAGCCACTCAAGTAGTGGGTGGTTCTTGGTGGCAGTTCTGTCTTTGGTGATTGTTCTAGAATAACTTGACACTTTAAACATTTATACAGTCAAAAAAAAAGGCAGTGCATTAAGCAAAACCTGCTACTTTGCAGATATGGAGAAAGGCAATAACTGCAGAACCTATAAAGGTTATCATGTCTATTATTTTTTTCATTATTATTATTAGTAGTAGTTGTGGTAGTAGTATTGCTGGCTATTTATTTATTTATGTATTTATTTAATTATTATTACCTATGTTAATGTTTACTATGATCCTCTGTATTGTTTAAATTGATCGTGCATATCTTGCATCTTTAACAGGGAAGGGATGTAGGAGGAGGGATGAAAAGGGATGACATTTTTGCTTTAATTGCATTGTATTGTAATGCTGTCCATGTATAGAGTAAAAAATAATACATTACAAAAAAGAGGCAGTGCTGTTCTGATCTCAGTTCCTGGTTACCAACTACAGGGAGATTCACTCGAGGCCCTGAATATTCTGCAATAACTCTCACTAGGACGAAGCAATCTGAACCAAACAACCTGGGAACCTGCGTCAGAGTGATGAGGTAGGCGCCAGACAGCCGTTGCGAGGTATGTATTTGGTTCAGATTGCTTCACCCTAAGAACATGGTGAAGAATCAGAGCAACCAAGACTCAAACACAAAACTATAGAACTAGAAACTAAAGAACATGAGGAAGAAGCACTGAAAAGAGCTCCATGAGAGATGAAGGAAAAAACAGAATGTATCCTCATTTGAACAACAATAGTTACTAGGTTTATAGCTGAAATTGACAAAAATAGGTTGAAACTGCGTCACTCAGATCATACCAGGGGGATAAGCCAGTGATTCTTGTTAAAGGTCGGTGAAAGAGCTGATGGGCTACTGATTGTACAAAACATATAAAACAGTTTGGCAGGAAGACATCAGGAAAACCTAAATTAACCAAACGTAAATAATGCAGTACACTGCTCCAACCCAAGTCGATATTTATGCGATATGATACAGGCTTTGTGGTGTAGCATATCTGTCAACTGTTCATTCCTGTCTAAGTCAGAAGCCTGCATACCTCACTGACAGATGCTTGACTATAAATTATGGTGTTATTTTGGCTCTGACATGCGATGTCAGGAATACAAAGACTTATTGATATTCATTCATGAGCATAAATCAGCCACAAGCCTTAAACCCAGGAATGTTAACATGAGCGCATAATGTTTACCAAACATAGAGTTATGTGGAAGATAAGGCTAAAAATTGCATTCCATATTCCGACAACACCTGTCAAATGACTGCATCTGAAGTTCTATCTATCTATCTCTATCTATCTATCTATCTATCTATCTATCTGTACATTTCATTATTGTAAAAAAATTAATTTACAGTGGATTCTGTATTCTATATAGTAGGGCTCTCAACCAATTAAAATAATTAATCACAATCAATTTTTCCTGTGGAATCAATTTTGTTATAGCTAAGTGGACAAAATAAGCTTCATCAGAAGGCATTTATTGCTTTGAGTACTTCATTAACATTACTTTCATGATGCTATTGCAGAGCTCACATGAGTCTTAACATAAAAATCACAATTGCCCCAGAGTGAACGCATTTTCCAGTTTTCATCACTGATGTGACATCTATTGAGAGCATCTGTGGCTTCATGTTCCAAACAAAGATTGTATATATCATGTAGGTCATGTATACAGTCAGTGTATTCAACACCTCTGTGGATAATGGCTATTGCTGTCGTTCGTGGATTCTAATTGTGGTGGAGGCTCTTGAGGGAAAGTTCCACTTTGCTGTTGCTTTTGTTCGTTTGCTGCTTGTTCACTTATCTGTAGGCCTTCATAAGAAATGCGCTGCTGTAAGAACAAAACTCTATGTCTCCAAAATAGTAACTTTACAGAAGAAGGAAAAATATACTTTACTTTTAATGCAAGTCATTGGAACCAGACTTTTTTCCAAGTAATTTTGGGCCGTTTCTTTTCATCATAAAATCTAGACACAATGTAAAGGGCAACAGGCATTTTCAAATTATTTTCAAATTTTCTGCAATTAATACTTTAAAAGCCATTTAAAAGCTGTATTTGAATGAAAAAGCTACAGTCATGGATTCTATCACAGCAACATACAGCACATGAGCAGCTGGGCTTCAGCTAGCACTGCTACTGATTTTTCAAATGGTCAAACTAGGAAAATGTGTTAACGGCGTTAAAAAAAAATGAGTGGGATTAAAAATGTATGCATGAACACATTATTAACAGGTTGAATTTGATGGTCCTGCTAAATGCACAAACTTGTCATGATGTATTTGTTGCATTACTCAGCACTAATTTGTCAAAAATCATTTACCCACTAGTACTAAAAATAATCAGCTTCAAAGTGTAAACACAGAGGCATCGTGACAGACTGCAGACTAGGCTTATCCACCTGACATCAGACTGTCTGGACGAGTCAGAACACACAGAACACTCATCAACCTTCAGGATTATTGTAGAAATCACCACTGATGCCCTGTTCTTTCCGGCATTAGACACAGCCTGCATTTACATGGTAGCCAAGAACAGAGGTTTTGTAATGTTAGGTGTGCTATGTAGTCTTAACTGTTTAGTCTACAAGCTGTGGATATATAATATAGTATCCCATCAACTCATGTACTCTCAGTTGTCCACTTCAACACCTCTCTTTTAATTCCTCGCTCCTGGCACCCACTGAAAGGCCCACATACTTTATAGGTCTACCATATAGGTGTACAATTACAGACAGATTATCAGCCACCCTTTACCCCATTCATCATTGTTCAGTTTCTGACCACAGGACCACTGTGTTTCTGACCATCCTCAGACCAGCAGTGACGCTGATATGGCAGTGGGGTGGGAAGAGGGATTGGTACCAGGAGGGCACAGCGGCATTGCTGGAGTTTTTACGCATGTCAGCCACTAGTTTGAAAGTGATTAAAAAGTATCCAGTCAGTCTCCTTGGGGTCAGAAATTGACCATTAATGGAGGGGCAGACGATAGGCGACCCAAATTGTGCACGGCAATCAGATGAGCTGCAGGCTCTGGCTGACCACCAGCAATGTGGGGACTGTATGTTCTATGAGATCTTGCTGTGAATGGAGACCTTAGGAGCACCCTCTGGTGGTAGAAATGTGGACTAGCACAAAGCCAGTGCATCTGCCAAAGGACCACTTAAATAAGTGACTTATCAAGACCTATCAACACTACCCGCTTTTAAGAATGCCGTAAACCAAACAGACTTCTCTGTCCTTTTCTGTAGCACGTCCAGATAGACACAGTGCCTGCCCAAGAGCGGTGCACTGGACTGTGAGTAACAGTTTGATACAGGAGAGTTTTTTTTTTTTTTCCCATACAGCCTTTCAATGGTGTGGAAATTGCCAAAAATCACTCAACAAACTGTTCATTGAATACAGTCGGAGTCGCCTGAGCACATATCAAATCAATGTAAATATGCATTAGGATGGAAAGGGAGTGGAGACAAAAGGTAGAAAGATACGTTTTGACACGTTTCCCACTGGAACATGTCCAGAGCGGAATTAGAGGGAAAACCTTGATCAGCTTTGGCTCCACAGGGCTCAACATATTCTTGAGGCTGGGTTTCTTTGCCAGCATGAATTTGCAGAACTTTTTTCCCTGTTCTTTCAGCAGAAGCAGAGCTACCTCGGAAAATCAAGCAGGTAAGGTTCATACTAATTGAAGTCAGAAAGGCTGTGGCTGAACAACATTAGCCAAGGACTGGAAATGCCTCTTGCTGTTCGTTCCTCATCAGGTCAGAGATACAGATAGAGGTTATCATACCATAGCCTCCAGCAGCCCTTCAGTCTCCAGAGTGCAGAGCTTATCTGATAGCAGTACGAGACTGGATGGTGAGAGAGTCATTGCTCCTACGCTGCTGTGGTAAATCTTTAACCTAAAAGAGTTTTGAGGGCCTTTTAGATCCCTTAGTGGAGTTAACAAAATAAGTCATGGGCCAGTCCACGTGCCGCATTGTACTCTAACAATATGTGGCACTCTGTGAAAACTTTGATGTCCAGTGGTGGAGACAAGCTCATCTGATCTGGAGAAGGTCGGACTTGATCTGTGTCAGCTTCTGTCACCATCATCCTTGTGAAGCGTGCGACACTCTTAATAAACAAAACGGAACAGATTGTTTGTTTGTTACAATATCCTTCTCCTTTCTCCTTCACTCAAGTCTAGTGAGCCAACCCACACTACAGTCTGCTTCTACAGTTTACACAATTGCACGCCCCTGCAGCACTCACAGATATGCAGCCTTTGAACGGCTGCTGGCTTGCGAACGTCCTCACACTGCCTGTACAGTGCCTTCTTCCCATGCATCGGGCAGAGAAGCCATCCGTTCATGCAATTAAATGGAAAATGAGGTCAGCCCAAAATGACTCAACAGCAAAGAACACTCCCTCAAACATAGCTAAAACAGTTCTCACATTCCTGCAACTTGGACCTGCTGAAATTCCTCATTAGTCCTCTTCTGTTCGGAGCTCTAAATAATGGGTGGTCTTACATTTGCTTTAAGAAAGCATTCAGAGAGTTTGTTGTTCAGCAATGTGGCAAACCTGAATCTGACAGCTTCCTGAGAAGTGGGACTCACTTGGTGACTTGGGCACCAAGAAGTTATTGCTTACTCATAGTAAGTCTGAATTGAATAGCTGAGTAGTCAAAGTTATGAGTGCAATCATAAGCTTTGTTACCTGGATTTTTATGTGAGCAGCCAATGGAACGTTCCTCATAATCCAAGTATGTCTCTTTTGATACACATGACCAACTGTTTTGCCGTACCTATAATCTGACACTATTGTCATCTGCCTCCACAGCCTCCGCTTCTACTCACCTTCCACATGGTTAAAATTCCATCATCCACACACACAGCGAAAGGGGAGGAAAGGCAGTGAGACTGTGCTCAGGTTCTCCCGGCGTTCTGAGCTCCGGTCGCTCTTTTTTCACTCTCTGTGCAGCTCTCTGAGAAGTTGGAGAGCGAGCACGTTCGGGTCTGCCTGTGTCATTGTCTCTAGCGGCTCGCTTTCCCCTTCAGCCACTCCTCCTTCCCCTGGTGAGAGCGGCTCAGGAGGAGTGGACCGGAGCATCGGTCCGCCTCTGGCTCACTCAGCCCCTCCCCTTTGCATTCTAGCAGTGGGCAGGGTAAACATGCACTGGTGGGGGCTTGCAGAAGTAGACCAATGATGAGACAGATGGGAGGGAGATATTCAAGTGATGTGGGTTTGTCAGGCTGCTTGGATGGCTACAGCAGGATTTATGTCTCTCACATCTCCAGGCAAGATTTTCTCCTTTCTCATGTTTGTCCTCTCTCTCTCTCTCTCTCTCTTTTTCTCTTTGTTTTTCTCTCTCTCCCAGTCATCTGATCTGAGATTGTCTCATCTGTCGCCCTCAATTTACTCTCCCCTTTATTTCCCGGGTCCTGTAAACAAGCCTCAGTCTGTCAACTTAATCACGCCGCTTTGCTCTTTGTAAACACACAATTGCAAGTAGAGAAAGGGCAAGTGGGAAATGAAGACCTGTTTCATAAACTAACTTCAATAGAATGCTTCTTCTTCTTTCTCTTTCACTCTTCAAAGGCAACAAGTCAAAGTGAATCCTCTCAACACGGATTTTCCGCACACAGCCAAGCCTCAATCCAATAATTATGTTTAACCAACACTGAGTAACGCACGACGACTGAGGTCTCCCATCTCCACATGTCAACACAAACTCCGTATCTCTCCCAACAGGTCAGGAAGACACAATGACAAACATAGTCTCTCAGCATTGCAGCTGAGCCAAGTCAGTTTTTATTAGCTACCACTAAGTGATGTTTTAGTGAATAGCAGGATCAGTCAGTTGCTCACTCATTTTTCAGCCAGCCACTCTACAAGGAAGACGAAAGGAATGTTACGGGTCACTAACGGGTCACTGTGGCCTGACGTTGCCCTTGATTCAGAAGGCCAAAGACCACCATAACGCCTCTTAACTGTTACCACATGGTGCTTTAACGCCCGTTTGCCTCACTTGACTTACACCGAGACTCTCTGGCTGCCAGCTGTGCTTATCGAGAATTAACTGCAAGCGAGAAAGTATCCTCATTTCTCATGATGGACTGATATCTCATATATATACCAGGTCGAAGCGGGATATACGGGAAGCATTGGGTAAATAAACAGTGCTACGGGAGCTCTAGTGAACCCACCATCGGCATTCGGATGTGCTGCATCCAGGGATTTTTCATCATGACGTCTGAGTACTCCCAGCAAGGGCTAATTCTTTAAGAAATCACTCCACAGTGCTTTATTCCTTTTTTTCCCCTCTAATCTTCCAGCAAGAACGCAGCGTGAGCTCCTCAAAAGTCAACATTCCTTTAGCGCCCAAGAAGCAAATAAACAATTAATCTTTATAGACTCTGAAAAGTGTCTGGCATCTTGCACAGAGACTGGTGCATGACTCACAACTGGGCCCATTAATGCGCTATAGTACATAATAACTTGGTAAGCAAGGTTGAACCGCAGCGTGACAGGCCTGCCAAATGCTCTGCCTTTCATACATTTTGCTTATTACTTTTAAATTGGTTTTGGGGGAAAAATGTACTTTATGTTACTTTCTGCAAAAATATGCCTTCTGTCTCTTTCCTGTGTTGGATCAAACCCAGTTTGCTTTGGATTTTAAAGGCTTTTTGGAAGGGTAAACCTTGCTTTTAGCTTTCTGGAATGCCTGGAATTTCAGGGTCTTTGCCTCTTCTCTTTTGGCAAACTCAATAAAGGAACAAGCAAAGCTGGTTCCACAAGACGTTAAGGGCAAGTTCTGCTTTCCCTGATTTAGGACCAGATTTCTCCACCCTCAAATTTTGCTTTTAACCAGGACAGAAAACAGTAAGACTGCTCTCGGACCAGTGCGAAATGCCATCTTGTCAGTACTAAGGTGCAGGTCTTATCTGCGGGAGAGAGTCCTCTATTCTGCTGCTGACTTTTATTCTGTGTGACTTTTAATGTCATTTAATTGGGCGTCCCTGGTCTTTCTCCAATCTCAGCATCTTTACAACCCATGTCCTGTTTTCCTTCATTCCAAGATGTTATCTGACTTTTTTCAACTTTCAGAAACAGAAACTGGTTGTATTTCGTCTATAGCTAACTGTTGTGCTGTTTACAAGGATATCAATAGTACATAGTCATTTTGCACGGCAGTTAGACTCGGAAAAGACATTCTGTCTCTGTCACTCTATTACGTCTCTCCTGTAAAATCCTTAGCGCACTGCTTGTCTTCATGCCCTTTGACCACTAAAGTGAGTTCAGATGGCTTGTTAAAGAGCTGCTTTAAGTAATATAAGCTGCTGCAAGATATAGTGCACCTTTGTGAACTGGGACCCGCACGAAGAGCCAGAACTGTGCCTTCTTGTAATTTTCCATGCCATCGTGTTAATTATTCATATGTAGGTCATGCTTTGTCCTTCAGAATGGCAAGATCACAGTTACGCAAACCCCAAATGACAGCAGAGCAGGCGAACATTTGTTAATTAAGTATATTGTTTGATCTCACAGCCTGTGGGTCTTGTGTGGGGTCACGCAAACGAACTGAGTAAGCAGCTCTGGGGCATGTTCTACTGGTTGACTCCCTAAAATTGCTTTGTCTGCTACAGTGGACCACGTTCCATTTTTAACTCATCCGGATAATGTTACAGAGGCCAGGCTGAGGTAATGATGTTACAGCCAACATAAATATAATAACAAGCATGTAAATATTAGGTTTCAGTTGAAAAAACAGTTAATTTAAAACTAGGCTGCTACTAGCAATTATTTCCATGATTAATTAATCAGCATAATCATTATGATTATGATCAGTCAGTAATTCAGAGAAAGAAGGGTAACAATTTGTCAATAATATAATCAATATAATCAAAATATCTAACATTGTGTGCATTTTTCCAATTTTGGAAATGATACATGCGTCATTTTTCCCTCTACACAATGTTCTTTTAAGTCTCTCTGGTGACACCTCTTACTAATACAAGTAAGTCATGGTCACAGCTTAGCAAGGCATGGGAATGAGATGGTTGAGTTGTGGTTATGACTTGGTTAGGTGTGGGAAAGAGAACCGAGTCGTGGTCATGTTTACTTAGGCGGGGGAATGAGATGGTTCAGCTGTGATCATGACTTAGTAAGGTGTAGGGATTACATATACATACATTTACGGCATTTGGCGGACATTCTTATCCAGAGCAACTTACAGTTTGATCATTTTACACAGGTAGGCGAAGGTCATATTAGGAGTCTTGCCCAAGTACTCTAATTGGTATAGTGTAGGGTGCTTGCCCAGGTAGCGGATTGAACTCCAGTCTACAGCGTAGAAGGCAGAGGTGTTACCCACTACACCATGCCAATGAGAGTTGAGTCGTGGTCATGACTTTGTAAGGTATGGGAACAAGATTGCTGACTTGTGGTCATCGTTTAGTAAGCTACAGGAATGAGATAGTTGAGTCGTGGTCACCATTCAGTAAGCTATGGGATTGAGAAAGAGATCAACAGATTGCTTTATCAGTGTTAAACGTACAAAAGCAAGAAATATACAAATTATTTTTCCTCTAATGATGAAGCAAAGCCAAATTAATTTTTTTTTGTTAGTAATTAAACCTGCAGGAAGAGCCTGGTTATCACTGAGTCCTGATGCTCAACACAGCATTGGCCACACATGAGGCCAGAACTGTCAGAACAATAAAATTATGTTTTACCTGCCCACACAAAATTTGTTTGAAAAATCTCCACTCTGGAGAATGTTTTCCTAAAGCTCAATTTTCAGTGATCTAAAACATGCTTTTGCATGGATGGGAGGTCTACTACTACTTGAAAATGAGTTGAAGATCAGTGTGTATGTGGATCACAGCTTACTACTAATGAGCCGGAGTCACAACTTTTTAAATAAAAATTCTTGTGACGCAAGTTCTGAGGTAAAGTGTTAGTCAGAACCATTTATGTGCAGACACTTCTTTGTCTTTTCAGGTAAAACAGTTTTAACATGTCTGTTTCCACAGTGCACTTGCACTTAATAAATGCAATTTAATGCACTTTAAACTTTGCCCATATTTGTTTTGGCATAAAAATATATAGCCTTAATTGTTACCCATTGTGAAAACAGGAAAAAAAAACAAACAAAAAAAAAAACATTCGAACACATTTTGACTGTCGGCTGATGTCAGAGGAAAACGTCTTCTCAGAATCTTGCCAACTAATTTTTAACATCAACATTAGCAGTTGAACCAATTTGTTACTGCAGACATTCTTAAAACTAAACCACGATCATTAATATCCACAGGGTCACCAGTACTGAATTACTCATCATGTGCTGCTGTACATTTTCATCTTGTCATAGAAGAGTGCACTGAAATGATTCAACCACTTCTCCACTAGGGCTGCACGATATTGTTATAAAATGCAATGATCAAAAAAAGCTGTTGGATATCGCAATGGTGTGACGCAAGTACAGACAGCTATCCTCTCCTTTATGCAAAATACAGAAGTACAAAAGCACCATTCACTGTTCTGCAAAATAAAAAGAAATGAACTACTAACAGCTCCTTACAACAGAACTGCAAGCACATTTTTTGTGCACTGAAAGGCTGAGAAACAGTCAGCATTACTTCAACAGCTTTTTCTGTAAACCCTGCACTGCATTCTCTGCTATCTATACTTTCTTTTAACCCACTGGGTTTTTAAAAAGAAAAAATATTTTTGTTGAGAACACAGCAACGATATAATGGCTACATTTCGCTGCAGTCCGAACAAAAACTCGTATCTACAAAATGATAACTTTAAAGGAGAAGGAAAAAACCTGCTTTACTTTTAATGTAAATCAATGGAACCAGACTTTTTGTGTCGTTTCTTTTGCTCTATTCATCGTGAAATTTGCATACAATGTAAAGAGCAACAGGCATCATGTTAAAACACAATACTGGGTGTGAGAACAATCCTAATGTGTGATACGTTTTTACAGACTTGTACTTCAGGATGTAGTACTTTTTAAGCTGTGCATGTGTGTTTGGTATTTGGCTTTTTAGCTGAATGTTTAAGTTTTTCGTCCCTTATGTGGGAAAGTAGGGTTCAATCCCATTGCAGAGAAGCGCTCTTTGGGCTTCTAATGGTTTGTGCCGGCAATGGTGTCTCTCCGGTGCTGTGTTTATTAGGTAATTTGATCTGTTCGGTCGTTGCATTCTTAATGGTATGTTTATCACGAAACCTCATCGCAATAACAATAAAAATACAATTTATTGCGCAGTCCTACCCTCCACTCACTCCATCATTCATATTGTGTCGTTTTCACTTTGGTCTTTCATTGGACGCAAGTTGCCTTGTCCCACTCTTTCCCCTGTGTCGCATCATCATGGCGCAGTCACTGATTTTCCTCTACATACATTCTAAAATGTCAAAGTAAAGCTTAGACAGTACAGCAATTATTTGCAACAGAATTACTGGAATGCTACAGCTAAAATAGAAAGATGGCACCCGTCAGATTGTCCCTATGTTCCAATTAAAATGCAGTGCATTTCTTACTCCTTAAACAGAGCTGTGGCAGTCAAAGAGGAGTTTTACTCCCTCCCAGTAATAACGCATGCAGTTCAGTTAATCCTCTCCAACCGAGGGGGGATCATCATGGGCGCATTAGTGCGCTGCCTTTCACTTCTGTGTTAAGCACAATTCACACATAATGCAGTGTGACTGGCACAGAGTTGATTAGACCTCTAATGGCATTTAACAAAGTCTGAGTGGATCCTCTGTGTCCAGCAGAAGTGAGAGTCATTTTTGGCCAGAGAGAAAGGGTTTTGATCCCGCTGTGGTCTCTGATTAAAACCACACAGCTGCAGTGAAATGTTGGATAGTTCTCAATTGACATTGATTTTGCGCTAGAAACTACACATACGAGTATGTTGGACCTTGTGAGGAGCCACATGTATTCCAGTCCATTCTGCATAAATTTATTCTAGCTCCTCTGTTCTATGGTCATGCCTACTGATTAGGATAGCAAAGGTCATCTTGTTTCTCACTCTGATTATTTCTACCGTAGTTCAGAGGCACTGAAGGTGCATGTGTCTTAATCAAATCCTTTAAATGTTACATGAATTCTTTTTGATGAGATATCGTGCAGGTATGTAGGTCAGCCATGAGGGATCACATTTATAAACAGTTTCAGATTCTCTTTCGTTAAATGAGCCGTTGAACTGCACTGCACAGTATGCAGAACATACTGTGCAGGATTGCCCTTACATCATGATTAAACTTGAATCAGAGGTCCAGGACACATCAAGCTGACTGAACACCATCAGGCTTTTGGTGAGTGTCAGTGGCCAACCATCATCCATAGACAGTGCAGTGTGTTGGTGTGCTAAAACATTGGTCCTCATCAGCACTTTTTTGGCCAGTTGAGCATGCGGAATCCCCATCGGCTGTGACAGAGGGTACGCAAAGGAGAGAAACGAAAACCAGCAAGGAAGCAATGCAAGAAAACGACTCATCAGGAGGGCATACACAGAGAATAGCATCATTTTTGTCATTTTTCCAAATTTCTTCCCAATTTAGTAATGTCCAATTCCACTGATTAACTAGATCTCCCCCAGTCACACAATACTACCAGTGTCAGAAGGGTGAAAACTAGAATATCATTCCTCCGAGTCATGTTAACTGCATCTTTTCAATCTGCTGCCAACACAACGTCATTAAACAGCATAACACGCTTGGAGGAGAACACTAACTGCCAATTCTGTTATGTCAGCTAACAGATGCCTGCCCTGGCTAGCTTTGCGTTGAGTGATCTAAGAGAGAGCGAGGTCAGTTGTGTGGTCTTGAACTCCCAGCAATGGATGGCTGTAGCTTCACCGGGGATCAAACTTGCAGTTCTAGCAGGGCTAATGCTTAGACAGTTGCAACACTCAGCCTCGATAGCCTTATATTTCTATGTCAATGTAAGTAGCAAAGTTTATGCACTAGGAATGGGCATTTTAATAGTTTTTGGTATTCCAACATCCAAATATTTAAGCAAATGTGTGATAATCGTATTCCCAATGAGGAAAAAAAAATAATATTGTTGTGAATAAAGGGGCTCTGATAATGCCTAATCATAGTGTTGAGTTGATGTACTCATTTCCTGGATTTTTTAGCTTTTTGTCATGTAATTATGAGCATGTGATTTGCATTTTAATTGACTTTAATGTACAAGAGTTCACATTTAAGTAGACTTTTTACCCTCCCAACGCTGCTAATGATCGTTTACTTTCACTTTCACGCCCTAGGTTTAGCTCAAACACAGACATTTGGAGCTTATAATCCATTCAAAAAATGTTTTCTTTTGTACGCTGCATTTTTTTTTTAGCTTTTCAGACTATTGCCAACTCCTGCTATCTGCATTTAAATACGTGTGAGTCCAGCCATCAGTTGTACTCTTTGCAGTGTTTGAGTGCAAATTTTCACAGGTGATGAGAGACGATGGTGAACTGATGGGAGGTAATCATTAGTTGGACCATGTTGGTGCTGGTTGTTAAGCGTTGGCTTGGTGCGTCATGAGAGAAGCAGTTATTGTTGGACATCAGAACTACAGGGACCACATCAGTTAACCAATATTTATTGATAATTTGTATAAATTCGAAAAACTCCAGTTCTGGTTTCACACACACAGCAGTGAATGTCACACTGGTTTGCTGCCACATTGGGAAATGGCATAAGAAGCAGTACTTTTCATTCTTAATTATACTTTAACCTTCAGTTGTCAAAAGTCTTTTTATGTCAAGTAGACTTTTACAAACTTAGTGCACTGAAACCTTCACATCAAGTCCAGTATTCCACTTCAGCTCAGCACTCTGAGTATAAAAATCCTTCAAGGGCATGGTATGAAAGATAGCTCTTTTTTTTAAACTCAACCCTCTGGCACAAATACTAACTCTCCTAGATATTTTAAATATAACTGTAATAGTTTAAATAATGAAAAATTAAAATGACAACAACAAATTGATGAATGGCAACATAATTAATAGCACTACAATGGCACTATACACTTAATTAGAAATCCCTGTCTTGCTGAGCTGGTCTATAGTTAGAGCCTGTGGCACAGTGGTTTTCAAATCCGGTCTTTGCAACCTCCTGCCCAGCACAGTTTCAGGTCTTCTCTGTCCCCAGCACACCTGATACAACACACAAAGAAAGTGATAATTATCCGAAGAGCTGGACCAGGTGTGTTGGGGCAGGGGATAGTGCAGTACTGTGTAGTGCAGTGGGTCCCCAGGACTGGAGTTGAAAAAGCTCTGCACATCTGTTGAGGCACAGTTCGTCATCCTCTCTTTCATCAGTAGTCACTTTCTGGCCACAGAGCTGCTCTTGGCTGCATGTTTTTGGGTGGCGACTCATTCTCAGCTAGCATTGTCATTGACGTGTGTATACAACAATGCTGGGTGTATCTCCTAAAGTCGCCAGTGAGGTTAAGTACAAGTTAGATTTCTGAAAAAGTGAATGGTAAGCGTATTAAAATATAGCTTTTAAGTTCTGGAATGTGTCAGAATTTATCGCATTTATGACATTATCTATTCCGATATACAATAGATGAGAAGTATTCCTTTTTCAAGAGGGCTAAAAGTGGAGGAATCCTCTTCAAAAACTGTATTGATGTCTTTACAAACGCACAATAGGCCCATTTTTGGATGGGCTGAATTTAACAAGAGACGTCTCATCTGATAGACTTTCAAACAGCTGCTTTTGAACAGCATTTCATTGGGAAGAAAATCACTGAGTCATGTAATGATTCATTTTTTTTTTTTTTTTTTGCATTGAGTCCAACAATCTGAGCTTCTAATGCCATTTAAACAAGGTTACACACCTTTACCAAAGAAATATTGAAACTACATTAATTCCGGAAGCTTTCAGTGCAAGACAGGCCGTTTTCTGTCTAATCTAGGTCAGTCTGATTAGTAGTAGTGCGTAACACATAAAAAAAACAAAAAAAAAA
>JAILXH010055217.1:3295-13914 GCA_023558415.1 Piaractus mesopotamicus | reverse complement strand
CTCTCTCTCTCTCTCTCTCTCTATCTCTCTCTCTGTGTCTCCCTCTCTCTTTCTCTGTCTCCCTCTCTCTGTATTTATAGGAAACTCTTGGTCTCGTGAAGCGCTCGACTGTCTGTCAGAGCTCACAGCAATTTAGAATACAGTTGTTAATGGGGCGGTGATGGGCTCAGGGAACATGCAGTGATGACTTTATTCTTCAGAGAGAGAGGGGGGGGAACAAACAGAGAAAGACTGATAAAGTATATACGAAAAGAGAAAGAAAAAGTGAAGCAGCAGAGAAAAGTAGAGAGAAACAAATAGACAAGACACTAGTGAGGAAGATAAGAAGAGACAACTGAAAGAGAGAGAGATGAAGTGGACATCGAGTTTGAGAGAGAGCAACAGAAAAAAAAAGAGCAAGGAGAGAAGAGAGAGGTATGAAATTAACAGAAAGAGAGAGAAAGGCCCGATCCCATTTCTAATTTTTACCCTTACCCCTTGTTTTCGAGTGTCTCCTTGCTTCTTGGAACTGAGTAACAGGGTAGTGGTTGGAACCTTCCTCTATGAAATGGGACCCTCAAATAATAAAGTACTTCATTAACAGCTACTAGTGCTGCTCTGTAGGCGACCCTGCCAGTCTGCAGTGACAGCAGAGGAGGGTAAAGTTCTGAACAGGCTACTAGCGCTGCTCTGTAGGCGACCCTGCCAGTCTGCAGTGACAGCAGAGGAGGGTAAAGTTCAGCTCCCCACTGCTGGGCTTTAGTCATATGCCTTCAAAGAGGGGGGATGCGACAGTTATTTATTATCACCCACCCCTAATTGTTCAGTGATATGAAACTGAAGTCAGCTATTCACCAGCGTCTTGTTCGAATTTTCCTGTTCCACCTTAAATAGTGCAGCAGTTCTGATGTCGAAGGTGGCAGAATGTAACTGCTGCACCATTTAAGGTGGAACGGGAAATTTAGCTACACATATAGACATAAGCAAACTACTAGCGACTGTTATGCTTGCTATGAAGAAATAAGGACCATAGTACATTGAAATGACATTAAACTAAGATGATATAACAGTTATTATATTATCTAGCTGGGAAAATACTCACATTTGTGGGTTTCTTTGGTCGCTTGCGCAGCCATCTTGACAGTTTTTCTTTTGTTCTCGTAACACTCTTTTTTGAGTGTGCCGTTTAAAAGCCTCAGTTTGGAGGGCCGTGTAGCCCCAATACTTCGCCCCCACCCCTCTATCTCAACAAAAATCAGGACACCCTACCCCTAGATGTGAACGTGCAGAACGGAGGGGTAAGGGCTAAGTGGTAGGGGCAAGGGGTGAAATGGGATTGGGCCTAAGACGAAAGGTAAGACGTCAAAATTGAACGCGACAGAGCAAAAAAAAAAAAAAAGAGAGAGAGAAAGGGAGAGAAAAACAAGAGAAAGTGAAAAAGAGACGAAGTGACAGAGAAAGAGAGACAGAGAGACGTCCTGGAAGCAGCGCTGCAGCATTTCTCGCTGTGTTTTTCGCGACTCACGGGTAGCTGGACAGACGTCTATCCTGCGATGACCTTTTCACCCTCCTCTTCTCTCCCATTCCTGCTCACTCAGCCACGCACACACACACACCGTGTCTACCCCTCTATCTCCTTTTGTCGCTCGCATGAGTGCACAAACACCCCCCACACGCGAAAACACACCAGCACTCTCCGCTACAGTCTGCGCATAAACTATTAAAACTACACAGTGCACACTGTATCTGCATTCACTGACACACCGAGCCTCTGTCTGTCTGTCTGCTTCAAGTCCAAATAACCCCCTGCTGCACAGACCCCTCCACATTCAAAGAACAATATCACTGTGGGTGACATGCTTAGAGAGAGAAAGAAAGATAGATAGAGAAAAGGGCCCTTGAAAGGAAAAAAATAGACTACACATATTTATATATATATATATATCTATAGAGTGCCTCTTCTGCCGAGCGATGGCTGAGAAGATACCTACGGCGAAGGGGAGGACAAGAAATGAAAAACGACTGCAATAAAATATAATCAGAGACACTGAGAGCGGGGATTACCTATCTTGCTCCAGTGGAGGATGTAATTGCGGTAAAGAATACTACAGCCTGCCCCACAACACAACACAAAGCTTCCACAGAGCCGGTAAAAAAAGCTGCCACGGAGAACTAACAACACGGATTACATTTAGACTTTATTAGCGCTATTATCGGTGGTGAGTGTTGTAAGGGAGGCGACAGCGGATTAATAGAAGGACTGGGAGTCGTAATTATCGTGAATTTTTTTGATGATGGGTATTATGGAAGGTCCAGTGCTGTCAAATGAAACCAACCTATTTTGCCACCAGGTCTAGTCATTGTCTGGGTTTCACCTGGGTCAAATCAAAACAGTCTAGTTATGGGCCTGGTCTTGTTTTTTGCCAGGATCTAATCTAGGTCACATTTTGGTCCAATTTTGGGCTATTCTTGGTTTGGTATATAGTTTCTGAATATGTCTGGACAAGATCTAGGATCTAGGTCTCGGTTCTGTCTTGTCTAGTTCCGCCTATGGCTCAGTGAATGTTCTGTCGGAGTCTGGCTTGCATTTTACACTGTTCAGATTTCAGGTCTGTTCCTGAGTGTAATCAGGAGTTAGTCTTTGTCTTGTCAAATTCGGTTAAGTGGGTGTTATATCAGAACCTGGCTTGCATTTCGCATGCGTCTGATTTCAGGTCTGGTCTTGAGTGTAATCAGGGTCTAGTCACTGTCTTGTTCAAGGTCTTGTTAGCATCATGCTTGGGTTTCACATAGGTCTAATCATGAGCTTGGGTCTGATTATGGGTCAAATCGTTTTTGATTATGGGTGTCACTTTGGGTCTGATCTCGGTCTAAGCTTGTGTCTGATCTTGGATAGGATTTGGGGTTGTTTTTGGATAAAATCTTAAGGCCTAATTTTTGGGTCTGATCTCGGGTCTGATTCAGGTAAAATTTTGGGTCTGTACCTGGATCTGATTTAGCGCTGTTCTTGAATCAAATCTCAGGTATAAACTCAGGTCTGATCTTAAGTCTGATTCGGGTCTAATTTTGGGTCTGATGATGGATCTGATTTGGAGCTGTTCTTGGATCAAATCTCAGGTCTAAATTTTGGGTCTGATCTCATGTCCAATGTTAGGTCTTAGAATGAATCTGATTTTGGGTCTGATCAAGGTCTATTCTTGGGTCTGATGTCGGATCTGATTTTTTGATGTCGGGCTGTTCTTAGATAAATTTACTGGTCCAATGTTTGGATCTGATCTCAGGTCTTATTCGGGTATAATTTTAGGTCTGATCCTGGATCTGATTTGGGTCTAATTTTGGGTCTGATCCCTTATCTGATTTGGGGCTGTTCTTGGATCAAATCTCAGGTCTAAATTTTAGCCTGATCTCACGTTCGATCTTAGGCCTTAGTTTGAGTCTGGTTTTGGGTCAGATCAAGGTCTAATTTTGGGTCTGATGTTGGATCTGATTTGGGGTTGTTCTTAGATAAAATTACAGGTCTAATTTTGGGGTCTGATCTCATGTCTGATTTTGATCTAATTTTGGGTCTTATCTGGATCTGATTTGGGGCTGACCTTGGATCAAATCTCAGGTCTAAACTTTGGGTCTGATCTTAGATCTGACCTTAGGGTCTAAACTTTGGGTCTGATCTGGGATTGATCTTGGGTTTGACCTCTTGTCTGAGTTGAGGTCTTTGGTTTGTTCCTGGGAGTGATCTTGAGGTCTGATCTCAAATCTGGTTTCAGATCTGATCTTGGGCCTAATCTTGGCTTGTTCTTGCCTGGCTTGCATGTTTTAGGTAAGCGCAGTCATGAGCAATTACTGGGTTTTTAGCAGTGAAATGCTCTTCTGGTTCCAAAACCATGAAGTGCATTTTGAATGAGAGAATGATAAAGTGATGTAAGTCTGTGGCAACTCCTTGTCCAAGCAGTTCCTCAAACAGAGGTTAGCGTTAATGCCTTTTACAACCTCTGAGTGGCTGCGAGCGCTCCCTCCCACACATGCCTCGTCCACTAAGGCTGGCGTTTAGCTCATTAGCGTTCACTGCCTCCGACTCTTTGTTTGGTAATTGGCTTGGCAGTATACAATTCCATTAACCTACGGCGTTCTCAAACAAGCCCAGGAAATGCAGACAACATAGAGTCAAAATAAGAAATAGTGAGGTAGGCAAGAGAGAACGCAATGCCAAAAAAAGAAAACCCTTTTCATGAATATTGGATTTCGTTAAACACAATCCTGACTGATGAGTCTTTAATGACCTAAAATCCACACGCATGAATTTTTAAGCTGCGGCTGTGTGTGTGATCTGGGCAGAAGCGAGGGTGAGAAGGAGGGAAGGAGGGAAGGAAGGGCAGCGTTGGCCCTGTGGGGGTTTTGAGTGTTCCTCTGCAGGAGGAGAGGCTGCTCGACCTCGTCCAAGTTACCTCATCCTCCGACTCTAGAGGTCCTTTTCCTGCGCAGCACTTCCAGCTTTGCTCCTGGTTGCACAACAGCCTTACTTTATTCGCCTTTTCTAAAATTTACACAAAACAGAAACATCACCGCTTCATGTACCGCGGAGTGGCGGAGTACCTACTTTTTAATGTGGGCCAGAAGATTCACTAGCATTCCATTTATTTAACTTTGAGTCAAAAACGGTGATAACGTTATTCATTCTTCGGGAGACATTTCAGAGGAGATTAGATAAAGGTATGGAGAAAACGGGACCACCAAAACTGTCACTATCAGATAATCAGTACTCAATGAAAGAAAGGAGAAAACCAAGCCCCACTTTTGCTTCAGATCTGATGAAATCCACAGATTTCTCTGTCCGTGCTTCCACCATAAGAAGACAACTCAACACTTTGAGTCTGAAAGGATGTGTAGCTGTCCAGAAACACTTACTTCGAAAAGGAAATAGAAACAAAAAGAATATTTGCACTACAACACTGGATACCTGAGATATGGATTGGGGTTTTATGGAATGATGTGCCTGAATTTGTCTTTGGGATTATTTAAATTGTGAAAAGCACAAAAAGCAACTAACTTCTAAGACTGAACTTTGAAAGTATGGAAAAATATTCTTGCAAAATTCTTTGAAAAATAGAGCGGAAGGTGTCATAAAGGCAAAGGGTGGACAAACTAAATACTGAAAAATGTAAAAGTAAACTACCGTTGGATTCTAGTCCATAGCTGCCTATTTCTGGAATGCATATCAGAGGCATCACCAGCTCCCTTTCATGCCTTTCCTGCTGTTCGTCTAGTTTAAGAGGGATGTGAGGAATCCGAACTGACTGCGTGCTTCTGCTTAGCTGTCCGCGTACCATGGCTGATTAGCCGACGGGTCAGTTTCCGCTTTAATTCCCTGTGGCCCACAGTGGCGGCTTTGTCGTGGACGATTTGCAGCTCATGGTCTGACGGTGGTGTGAGTCTTGCTCGGCGCGACCCACGCGTCCGTCACGTCTCCGAGGCAGGGGTCAGTGGCGGCTAGCCGACAGAGAGAGCTAGAAGGGTGATCTTTGACCTCTGCCTGCCTCTGGGAGAACTGCAGTCGGTTTGAATTCAAATGCGGGCCGGTCTCTGTGGTAATAATGGCATTATTAATATGCGTGTCATCCCCATTAACCTCCACGTGAAGGGAGCCGAGAGTCCGGGAGATAGACGATTCTTATTATGACAGGAGACGGAGGGGGACGTGTGGGGTCACCGCTGATCAACAACACCCCAACGTTAGCGCCGGACCACCTCAGACTGCCCACAAGGGGCCAGATGGTTCTGACTCAACAGTGCGAGTGGTGTGCATGAGGAACATGTGCGTATTTGCAAACTGCCAACCATTTTTCTTTTTGAGTGGGATGTGAGCTGCAAACAGAGTGTTTGTGTGTTGTTTTTGCACATTCCTTGGTGTCAGTGATACCTAGAGACTGCCTGCTAAACGTTTGGGACACCTAGCGTATGCGAATGAGCCTTGTTAGTTTGCAAGAACTTTATGTTAAAGACTTATTAAACACTAATTAGATTTACACCTGTATGTATTTGTGGGAGTGCTATAATGGAATGCATTTTATCCACTTGTTGGGACGTCAGCACTTATCAGTAGACACCTTTAAGGTGTTTAAACCATCTTTGGACCAAGACTTTCAATCAGGAGCATAGCTATGGGGGACCTGGGTGGCCCAGGCCTTCTCAAGTTGATGGTAGAATGCCTCATCAGATTTCTGACTGTCCCCAGATGCCAATAAAAATTTTACAAAATGTAATTCTTGCACTCATAAACCAAATAAAGCCCAAAATGTACAAGTTCTTGTATACATGTATCTTTTTTTCCACCTTAAATAAATAAAAGACTGACAAATTACCAATTTTCAGCAAATACTACATCCACTGCTCATTTACTGCCACTGTTTTACACCAAGTCTGCAATAAGAATGGTGCTTTTTCTTTGTTCAATTGCTTGTGCAGATTGTGGGAACTTCGCTAGCTTAGCTAGGCTACTACTTACCTAGCTAGACCTAGACATCAGACCTCCTAGCAAGCCAGCAAGATAGATAAGTGGTAAAGTTGACTGTTTAATTCTGCAATAAAAACAACAAAACATGAAATGTTCTTTAACTCCAGACATCTATCTTTACTGCTGTAAAAGGTAGGACATGGGTTAAGTAGCCAATACCTGCCATGGTATACTGTGAGCTAGCCAGTTAAATGAGAGGTCAGTAATCGAGTGTTGTGTTAAACATTGTAATTTTTATCCCTTTGGTTACAGTAGATATAGCGATTTCTCTGGGCATCACTTGGTTTCAATATGTGCCTTTGGTTACAGTTGGAAAAGAACACTGACGTCATTGAAGTCATTAGGCAAAACCTGCTCTTCATAGTAAGGAAGACACCTTGATGAACATGAAGCTGAGTGCTGAAGCTAAATACATCTGATGGATTAGCACTAGGGCTGGAAGTCAATTCCAAACAGAATCGGTTCTTCGAGTCGACTCCAAAAACTAGGAGCCCCACACTTGTGCTCACAAAGAGTGTGAGCTATTACTGTCTAGACAGCCTGTCTGAAAAACACATTCTTCAACAACACGTACATCAATACATCAATGGATTGGCTGTATTTGACTTTGGACAAAAAGGAAAACAGAGTAAATTGCAAAGTTTATATCAACAACTTGATATAAACTCGAACTTCAAGAACATTTACCCCCCTGTTAATTGTACTTAACGTCACCTCTCCACATTTCTTTGCTAAGGTCAATTGTAGTTAATATTTACTCTTTATTTTTGCCAGACATTCTTCTATGTCTGAGTTTCCGGAATGAGATCAATGTGTGGAAATAATTCTTGGAATCGTCTCCCGCTACCTGGAATCAGAACCGACCAAAATTTCTGGAATCAAACAGCTCTACTTAGCGCGTTTTTAGCAGGTGTTTAGCACTTTATTTGAATGCTGCCACTTAACGGAGACATAACTGTGCCATTAACATGTCATGGCAGATGTCATATTCTGTCACAATTATGTTCAGTAAAATAACGGTGTCATGACAATTGTCAAAATGTTTGATGTTTTTATGGCAAATTAGAATACACTTGGCAAGCTATCATAAAAAAAACATTAGCACATCTGTCATGACAATTACTGGTAGCAATAACATGACATTATCAGGACAATACAATGTGACGTGCTGGGAGAAATTAATCCAGTTAAAATATCAAAAATTTATCAAAGTCCAGGTACTCATGGAAGTTGTATTCAATTATTCATAGTCAGTTATTCGTGAGCTGCTCTAAGTACATGGTGTGCAATATCGAACAATGTTGCCAAACTCCTCAAGCATAGTCATGTGAGATGCAGGGGTTAATTTCTAGTGTTTACAGTAGTTGTAGTCCATCAGGTAATACGAATACTGGAGAATGAATCCAGACACTTGTAAACAAATTCACAAAAATTTCCCAGAAGCTCTTTAGTTTGGGGCTGCAATGTTATTTAAAACCACCGCTGATTTAAGAGCTTACAGTTTGCCTCCTGATGTGGATCTCGAGATACGGTGGCAGCCCCTCCTGTGCCTGATGTCTTTTCTTTCTTTAGCCCATATACTATCTTTAGCCTATTATGTAGAATTAACTGATTAAATCTGAAAGAAAAAAAAAATTCAATAACACTGAACCTTACGTTTAGATAATTCACGATTTCTTGCCGCTCTAACCATATCTGCATTGCTGCTGGTGTGGGTTCCCTCGCACTTTTTGAGTGCTATTAGCACCCCCTTGTGGTAAATCTGAATTATTGTGGAGAAAATAAATTATTACTTCAGGATGCAAGCTACATATTTTTTTTTTCCCACAGTCAATCAAATGACAGTTTGTTACACTTATTGACTACTTTTTAGAATCATGTGTCATTTTTATCTCAGTGCTAAAACGTTTAGGCGTGCTTATGCTACAACATTTGCAACTTTTACAGCACCAGTGCTAAATGCTTAAAAAGTTACACAGTCTTTCATAGCAACAGCATATGACATATTTATGGTGTGGTGATGTCAATGTTTCTTAGCAGGTTTCAGCTGTTTTTCTTTAATTAACTGAAAAGTAAAAGTGAGAAAATTCAAATAAAAAAAAAAAAAGCAAGGGTCCAAACCTTTGATAGGCAGTGTATGTTCACACATGTCCACGTTCACAACGGCTCAGGACATTCACGACTTCACCAAAACTAAAATCCACCCAACATCCGCAGCACCCTGAACACCGTCGACCGGAGTACGCCACGCGAGGCAGAGATGGGAGGAATATGACACTAATTGGGGTGTGAAAGTGGTTTGACTCGTGCGTAATGAGAGAGTGATATTGCAGGAGTGAGGCTCGGCCTCTGCTGTGATTAAACCTGCCATTCTGACGAGCGCTGACATCGCCGCAGTACGGAGCTGACATTAAGTGGGTGACGGCGCTAACATTAACTGGATGGAATAAGCGTGCTTGTCGCTTCCACGCTATATTTAAATAAACCCTATCAGTGTACGTTTCAATCTGCTTCTATGGGTACAAGCTGTACACCTAGTACGCCTCCTTATTGGCATATAGAAACGGTACATGTTGTGGAGTTAGAAGTGCTGGAGTAGCACTGCAGCAAGGTGATAAGGACGTGAATGATTCTGCCATCGTTTCCTTCCAACTTGAATCAATCCAGTGGATAATTTTTTTTTTTTTTTTTTTTTTTTTTTTACAGGTCTTTTCTCTCAGCGGCTACGTCGGTTCTCTGATTCAGGCAGGCTGTCATCAGAGAGAGAAAGACACGACGTGGAATTTTGTCAAATGACCACCCACACGATTCGAACATCTCACTTCACAGCATGACCCGGAGCGCTCAAAGTGCCCAACTTTTGACAATTTAGCTTAGCGTCCTGCCGAGAGACGGAGAGCTTAGTGAAGACATGCCCTGCAAACCGCACGTTGATCCAAGGCCTGTCAGAACTGTCGGCCAACGTTTCTTATTATTCATGAACACAAAAAGTGCGATTCACAATGGCTAAAGAGCCGGCTATGCTAGGCTGCCGTGCTGATATAAGAAGGTAATGCTCTCTTTCTCCAAAAAAAAAAAAGGCTTCAAATGCAGTTTTAGGAGCATTTGAATTTCAATGGAAGTCAATGGTAGTTTGCCACAATGCCGCACTTTGTTTACAAACATGAAATTGATCCATTATGGTATTATGTTGTCTGGCTACAATACATCATAAGCTGCTTTGATGGTGCAGCAAGCTACATACACAAAAGAGCCTGGCAGCTGGAGCTGCCAGCAGGAAGTGCACTATACATAATGCAGGGCCTGTTCTCCTGTTCTTTTCGCTGGCTTAATTTGTTTTTCAGTCGTACTGATTGCCTTTTTTAGCATACCATGATGCTAATTGGCTAATTCTGACTAGTTTGTTGAGCTGCATTGGACCTGTTTCACAAATATTACCCAAGCCAGTTTAAAGGCTGGCCACTTCCTATTTCTCACATTATATCAAAAACAGCAAATGAACTAAACAGATGAAAATGAACAATTAAACGTTTCTACTCATTCCTGCGGACTCTCCCTTTAATTATTAATACTGAGTGCTGATTTAATGCCATTACTGCTACTGAGTGCTGACTGGTTAGCATTACTACTACTGAGTGCTGATTGGTTAGCATTACTGCTACTGACCTCTGATTGGTTAGCATTACTGCTGCTGAGCGCTGACTGGTCGGCATTATTGCTACTAAGTGCTGATTGGCCAGCATTACTGACAATAGGTGCTGACTGGTTAGCATTACCGTTACTGAATGCTGATTGGTTACCGTTGCTGCTAGTGAGTGCTGATGGGTTATCATTACTGCTACTGAGTGCTGACTGGTGAGCATTACTGCTGCTGAGTGCTGACTGGTTGGCATTACTGCTATTGGGAGCTGATTGGTTGGCATTACTGCTATTCAGTGCTGACCGGTTGTCATTACTGCTATTCAGTGCTGACCGGTTGTCATTACTGCTACTGAGTGCTGATTGATTAGCATTACTGCTACTGAGTGTTGACTGGTGTGCAGTATTACTACTGAGTGCTAAATGGTTAAGTGCTGATTGGTTGGCAACACTGCTACTCAGTGCTGACTGGTCGGCGAGCTGATCAGCTCAT
>JAILXH010055176.1:6986-17918 GCA_023558415.1 Piaractus mesopotamicus | reverse complement strand
AAAAAAAAAAAAAATATACCGATAAGTGTTTTGCTTTTTTTAGTCAAACACATCCTTCTACTTTTCAAAATGAACAGAAGATTCCTGGACAAGTGGTTAGAAACTATTTTAACCTTGCATTTTTATGCGTTTAGGTTAATTCACCCCCAGTTATTTGGGACTCGCTCGCGGACGCCCTCTGGCGTTTTCCAGTCATGTTTTGACATAACGGGAGAAACAGAAAATGGCCCCTTCAGATCTCCCCTCAAACCAGCTCTGACTAAACTCCCGTATGATCCTCCAAACAAAACCGTGCTGCCGGTAGGGGGCAGTAATAACTATCCTCACTAAACACTGGGACAGTGAAGAAGACGGTCTCCTGGAGACGATAAGCGGACGGAGAGGAGCGTTAGAGCCATGAGCGCTGGTCGTGGGTCGGTTTTTAATGAAATGGGTTTACTGTTTGAGTAATATACGAATAAAGCCCAGAGCCACAGAAATGTAAAGAAAGAACCTAGATCTAAGTATCTTATCAGTCAAGTTGATAAATGGCTAAGGTAAGGAGCTAAGGAGGTTTATTTATAGGCTAAGTAGCTAAACTAATACTTCTGAGGTCTGTTTGCTGCCTTTAAATACTATCAGTATTATCAGTTTAAAGTATTGTAAAAAGGGCGAGTAAATAATGGCGAGCTGCATATTTTGCTTAGTGACTTTATTTATGCTGATGATTGTTAATACTTTGAACCAATATTTGTGCAACAAACACGTTAAGAAATCTTTAAAAATGTCTGCATAGTTAAATTGTTAAGATGTATAAAATAGTCATTCAGAGTGATTTGATGTGAAATGTCCAGCTGTAGAGAAACCTGCCAAAGAGTGGTGGTGATAGTCTGAAGCGTTTAATGCCTCTAAAAGCTGACGTTACATCATAGAAAGTTATTAAATGAAACGGTTATAAATACTCTGACTGATGTCTGGGACATTGTTGTGTGATAGTTTTGAAATAGGATTTTGGCCTAAAACATAATTTTAAAACCTGTGCATGGCAGAGAGGTACATGTAGGGCAATGTGAGGAAAAACAGTTCCCGAAGAACACTTTATCTTTCAGATATACCACTATTTTACCATTATCAACATTACATATAAACACTTGGGATAATAAATGGCTATTTGTGTTGTAGACATGCGTTCATATCAGTCAGAAAGTTTCTCTACAGTACACTATTTCACATCAAATCACTGTGAATGACCACAGAGTACTGACGACAATCATTAACCCACCTCTTCAGACATCAACAGTGTGTGTGTGTGTGTGTGTGTGTGTGTCCACAGAGAGACATGTGTGAAGCAGAGACTGTGTCCCTCCAGGCTTGCCTCAGTGTAGTTGGAGCGTTGGAGTGTGTGGTACGTCGCTGTGTTGGACCAGATGGTGGGAGTGTGCTCTTCACCAAAGACACTGGGGAGACTCTTATCACCAGACATGGACAGCGCATTCTCACTATGTTACATCTGGACCACCCTATGGCCAGGTATGCAACACACACACTCTTGTGTTTATAGATTACACTTGTCAGCTCAAATAAACACTGACAATGTTAAGACACTCGATGCTCCAAACATTATCATACATTTTATTTGTTACAGGCTGGGCTAAAACACTCCTTATAACTTAAATGTGAATGGGTAGAGCTAAATTATATATTTTGTTGAAAATGTGAAAATAAGTTAACCTGTCCTCTACAAGGAACAAACTATGTTTGGTATATTTTAGTGCCTAATTTCTATTTATTTGCAAAGTTTAAAATATTGGAAAAAAATGAAACATAAAATGTGCCATAAGTTTTTCACTTAATTTCACAATCAACAAAACATAATTTGACCAGAGGCGCCCACACCTTTGCATACCACCATATATAAATGTCACAAAAACAATGAATACGAAATATTGCCACATTTGCAGTTTAGGCTCTGTATATGGACAGTATGGATTGAGGAGCGAATGTTATGTTTTGAAACTTTATCAGTGTTTACTTCTCTTTTTCCATGATATGGGCCCTTTAATGTGGTCTCTGCTTTCTACTTCTACTCTTAATCCTACTGATTTGTTTTTGTCCGTATTTTAGAATGGTGCTGGAGTGTGTGTGTGCGCATGATCGTATCACAGCAGATGGTTCTAAGTCTTTTATCCTCCTGCTGGCTGCTTTGCTGCGAGGAATTCGCGACTCTGCAAACAGACGCCACAAAGCATCCTGGAGCCCGGCCACCAACCGAAAACTGGCCAATCAGCTTCTGGCCTTTTGCTGGAAGGAGCTGGATGATATCATAGCCCATGATGTTGTCCCTTATGCCTCATTTCTTTTTGGTTTTGGTGGATATAGACTGGAAGGTGGAGTCTTGCCTGCGTTAGTGGGAGGGTACGTAGCAGGGAGAGTTGCCATTGGCCAGGCTGAGATTCTTACACCTCTGCTTTGTGAATTCTACAAAAAGGTTAGCCACGAACAGGACAGTACCACTTTGGAACGAATTACATTCCTTCACTCAAATTTTTCCCTGCTGCATGCAAAAGTGTCAGGACTTCCTACTGGGTGTTCACAAGTGGTGAAAGGACTTGTGCTGGCTTGTGATTGGTCAGTGTGGAGAGAGGCTGAAGGGCCAGTAAAAGCGCTGGTTATTTGTGAGAGTCTAGATAAACCCTTGATTGCTATTGGCGACAGCGTGAGTATTTGTTTTCAGCAGGACTGGCTGCTTCGGTCTGAGAGCGCAATGAAACAGAGGTTAGCGAGGCTGCTCTGCCTCCAGGTGAGCGTGGTATTATCATCAGTGAAGCAGCCGGAGTGCGTGCTGGAGTGGGCTCGGCTGAACGGTGTCTCTGTCCTGGAGTGCTGTGACTCAGAGCAGCTGGACCTGCTATGTGAACTCAATACTGCTGAAACACTCTCTATGCAGCCCATGCTGCGCGTCACTATGCTAACCTTCTACAGCCGCCTGCAGCTAGGAGGGTGCAGATATGCTCACCTAGGGGTCTCACCTAATGGATCAATACACATACACACATTGGTGCTCTGTGCACCTGCTCCTGGACCACTCGAACAGAGCGTATGTGTGAGCCAAGGCGTCTTTACAATGCTCCAGCATCTGTGTCTGTCAGTTCTCAGAATGAGGGAACAGTCAAATGACACAGTTTCTCTCAGTGACTCACACCAACATCAGATAGAGAGAGATAGTGACTCTCTGACACATGATCAGCCTCACATGTCCACTACACTTCCTGACCAGTCACAAAGCTCTTCTTTGGACCAATCACGAGGTTCCATTAAGGACTTATGGGCTGGAATTTTAAAAGCTGGTGGAGTTCTTCCTGTGGGTGGAGCATTTGAAGTCCTATTACATCACTCCTTGTTGCATTGCAGTAACCATGGTGACTCGGAGAGCCGAAGCCTTCTCGCTAAGGCCATACTGAGCGTGCCCAGATCACTGCACTCCCACAGACCCAGATATTTTCTGCAACAGCAGGCACAATTGATGAGTAAGCTGCAGCTTCTCAAACAGGGCCATACGCTTAGTGAGCTAAGGTCAGGGTCAGAGTTAAGGTTTGGTTTAGGGCCAGCGGGATCAGGTTCCTTGTGTGTAGAGCCAATCTGTAGTAAACACCAGTTGGTGGTGTCTGTGCTGCAGTGTGTGAACAGGCTGTTGTGTGTGGGGACTATACTACACACGCGAACTCCTCTGCACAGATCACTCACAGCGTCCGCTGAGGACAGTGAAGAAGAGGGCATGTGACACTGATTGTGACCACTCATGCACTACCACTAAATTACCTCTTGTTAAGACCCAGCATAGCAAACTTCAGTCAACTTCCACATTCCAACTTTTTTAGCCAGATGCAGCACACAGTACTGTGCAGATCTGACCTGCACATTGCAGCCACTGACCTACAGCCAATGGGCAGTGGTCCTCAACTGATGGGTTGTTACCCAAAAATGGGTAGTCTAATATAATATAATGTATACTTCCAATAAATTATGTCTATTAAACATGTATTTTCTTACATTAAGAACAGAAGAGATGGCACGAAACCCTACTGAGTTTTGTGAGGGGAGGCAAGTAATGATGGGCATTTCAGTCAAATTCGACATTCCAAAAACTAAAAATTCTAAGGCTATAGGATATTATATACTGGAAACCATCAGAGACAGAGACTATGACTGTACTATATTAACCTCCTTTGCAGGCCTCCTAGTGGCCATTCCACCAGCTGAACGGAAATCAATTTAGACACTGTTACCTCTCTTTGTGTGAAATGTTGTGACTCTGTGTTGAGCTGCTAGTGTGCAACGAGGAGTGAAAGGGGGGAACTGTCTGCTGTGAAAACTCGGCTTGGTTCACTATTACAGGGCTTGGACACTATTACAAGGCTTGGACACTTACAGGACTGCACCTGGTTCACTATTACAGGGCTTGGACACTATTACAGGACTGGGCTTGGTTCACTATTACAGGTCTTGGACACGATTGCAGCACTGGGCCTGGTTCACTATTACAGGACTGGGCTTAGTTTACTGTTGCAGGCCTTGGACACTGTTGCAATTACTTAATAAAAGTAATAAACGTTTTTTACCATCTGTCCGAATGTTGAATGAATTGAAACAACTGTATTCTTTTAGTATGCAATTTTTTGCTTCTTAAGCCCATCTGAGTTAGTTGTTAAAAATGGTAAGTAACTATCAGCAGTGGAGTAGGTTATTCACTAAAAGATAATTTACTGGCCTGTACACTCACCAAAAAAAGTATATAAAGATTAGTGTTAGGCCTGAAAGTAGAAATGATGAGTACACTATTCAAATATTGCTCTCTCAGAATACATAAAAACTACTGTGAGTAACATTAATAGAGTTTTGCAAGGAATTTTCCAGCCTTATAGCTCAGAATACATTTAATACATTTCATCAGTAAATGTCCAGCTGATCCCAGAAGTCACAAAAGTGGTCCCTGTTGCCATGTTGAGGGTGAGACGGCAGCGTTAAATTCAGAGTTGGCCAGCTCTCTGTGGATTTATACCGAGGCCAGGCAGGGAGCTTCTGCTGTCTGCAGAAAGGTGTTTGCTCACTGCGAGCGTTCGGGTCTCCTGTGTGGGCGAAAGCGCCCCAGTAACACACCATCCGATTGGCCAGGAGAGTCTCCTGAGCTGTGAGTGTTAAATTTGTTACGGGGGCAGAGTCGAACAGGAAGGGAAGCTCTGCCCCGTGACAGGCGTGGTCATAACAGAAAGTAAGCCCTGCCCATATGCTATGATCAGATGGGGAGTGGTCAAATACATACATCCAGACAGCTCCGCTGAGACTCACTGCAGAGCGGGCAGAACGTCGAGCCGGACACAGGAACACATAATCTGTCACAATCTGCAAGATAAGAAGAGCAAAATCAGATCCAGACTAAACTGGGTTTAGAAGGCCCATGTCCTATAGTTTTCTTGTATTTTTTTCTGAGGTCATTTGTGTGTGTCATAATACATTTTTGGATGACCATCTATATCCTTTAAATTAAACAGACTGTTTTTGTTACTGTGACTTTATAGGTGACCTATAAGACTGATATTAGATGTGAATGACCTGATCGGTTGCCCCGTATTGTGCCTCATTTCAAAAGCAGTCCAGATTGAAACACTTCTTACAAGAAAGTTGAATTGCTGTTTCAGTATTTTCCAGAGCTCTGGGTATCAAACCTTTTTCAGAGTTGTTTGAGCATTTAGTGGCATGGTGTCTAACCTGTGAGAGCATGATACGTCTGTCCTGGTTGTGGTAGAGAGGGACATATTTGTAGAGGATGCTGAGAGCGTGCTGTTTGAAGATGGCTGTGGTGTAAATGATGCATTCCAGCACAGACACTGACTTGGTGAATACTCCATATACAAAGATCACCCCTTCTTCAGATGTAGTGCCTACAAGGACACAAAATACTTAAGCTTATCATTGTTAGGGTGATTGATACTTCATGCTAATGGAGTATCGATCACCATCAAGCAGAGGTATGCAAATTACAAAAAATATGTATATTTAAGTAAAATTTTGATGGATATTTTCAATACAACAAGTAGATTCTGAGGAAAGAAATCTACTTTTTACTCAGTACTATTTTAGTCCTTCTGATTAAATAAAAAAAAAGAGCCTAATCTTTTTTCAGGGTTCTGTTTGTGAAGGCTAGTGAACTTCTTACTTTTGAGCTTTAGCCTTTAATATTTGACCAAAAAGTTCCCATAATGATTACTGTGACAAACTTCAGTTTCTATACTGACAGGTGCAGGTGCAGCAGTTTCACTGCAGTTCTGTGAGAAACCCAGTACTTGAGGAGCTTTTGACCCGGTACTTTTTTACTCCTGGTTATGTTGGTCTTTTTACACATTGTTTCATTGAAGTAGTGCTACTTTTACTTCAGGATATTGGCTACCGTACCCACCTCTGCTGAAGAATGGCTAAACCAACAGGGTTACATGCTAACTCACATAGCAGATCAAAGTAAACAGAGATCAGTAAAGTGTTACAGACCTAATATGACAGGCTTGTAGCTTTGCCAGTGACCCTTTTGAAAGGCCATGATTGGCTGTTCCTTGATCAGCTGTCCATCAATATATGGACCCCAGGTCTCGAACATCTCCAAGAAGCGGAAGGGATTGATGATTTTAGAACCTGCAAATGGATAGATCAAATGAGACAAGATATTTGCCAGTTCTTTTGTAGTGTTCATGAATCTACATTATGTGCGTTTGTACCTGCTTTAACTTGAGCATTGAGGATGGCATGTGAGCTGAGGGAGCGAAGGCATTCCAGGTCAGACGCTGAGCAATTAGTCAGTTTCACAAAGTCCCTGCCCAACTTCAGAGCATCCCACCTACAATATCACAGTCACCACCACCATGATTATCATTACTGTCATCAGAACTGATGTAATAGGGTGAAAACTGTGTGTATAGTACCTGCTTTTGAGTGGGATGGAGAATGGCTGGCTCTGTATGGCAGCATGACTGAAAAGAGGCTCACTGATCTGCATCATCAGGTGCAGAGAAACTGACTGTGCTCCAGCACTCTCACCAAACAGAGTCACCTACACACACATAAATATACATACTTAGTTGCAAGTACCTTACCAACACCACCACCTGAGGGTGGATGATACAGCAGCATTAAAACACTTTCAATGAAGGAAATGAATTTTTCTGAGGTTTGCAAACAAGTTGAAATGGACATTCTGCACACAGCAGTGCCACTTTTAAAAAAGAGTACATTGTTTTTTTTTCTCCAGAAAAATAACTAGTTTAATAAGAACAGGAGGAAAAACTGGTGAAATTAATTCAGATTGGTAAAAATAAATTAGTAAAATAAGACAATGGTATAATGGGGTCCAGTTAGCTACTCTTTACTATGCAGTGCTCCCTATAATTGGTCTCTATAAAATGTGTCTGTTTTATGACAAAAATAGTTCAGTGTTCTAGACATACTGACAATATTTACGAGTATACTCACAAAAATGCAGTGATGTAATTTATAACAATGACAAAAACATTTTTAAATTGCCTACTCCTACCGCCACCCCAAGACCACCCATACACACCTTGGCCGGGTCTCCTCCAAAGGCAGCAATGTTTTGTTGGACCCACTGCAGCGCTGCCTGCTGGTCCAGAATTCCATAATTTCCCACTGCAGAACTCTGAGGATCTTTCCCAGTCACAAGAAACCCAAATGCTCCTGTATAACGACCACACACTCTGCTAAGAGATACATCTACATATGTATCATACTACTATATCACATAGAGTTCCAGTCAAAGTTTAAACACACCTGACTGAATGTATGTTTTCATAATCTTAGATATTTTGATCTAAATGCTCACACATAAAAGCTTGAAATTAGACAAATGTATTGGGCAAATATAAATAATGCCTATATGTGAATTTATTTTTAAATAAAACATTTTAATAATCATGTTCTCTTCACTGTTTACCTGTATGGCAGTGGATATACAGGAACATATTGGCCCATTCCATCTGCTTTGATTTTTTACCAGTAGAACTGTTAAATTCATATACAATATTTTACATGCCTGTTCTTCCTCTCAGTTATCACAACATTATAAACAGTATAAACATTTGTGGGTGGGTAAAATTTGAAAAGAGCTATTTTGACCTAGACAGAACATAGGGGTCTATTCCAAAATGTTCTAAATTATATTGAAAGTATAACTATTTATTTAACACTTTTTCAGATTTTATTTCGCAATTTTGACGTTTTCGCTATTGTAAAATGTGAACATTATAAAAATTATAGAAAACCTTCTATGAGTCGGTGTGTTCAAAAGTTTGACTGCTACTGTACACTAATATAGTTCTGTGTACTGTTCCGCTCACCTAAGCGATACTCAATATTTACAACCACAGTGTTGCTGTAGTTACTAATGAATCGTCCATCATACAGTGGTTTAGAGGCAGAGCCAGCGATGAAGTCACCTCCGTGAATCCACACCATGACAGGCAGGGCTGTGACAGTCGGCTTTGATAGATCCACACTCACAGGAACAAACACGTTCAGATACAGGCAATCCTCACTCGTCTAAACACACATGGGCATAAACACTTATTATTTTAAAAGCAGTGCAGTGGATGCAACTTTTTCCTCCTTCAACATTATTCTCCAGGATCCACTATATGATTTTCCATTCATTTTGACCATTTTCCAACCCTTCTCAATCTCTTAGAATTAAACAGGCTTTTTTGTTACTGTGCCTTTAATCTGATACATGCAAATAGCCTCTGTTCTGATTGGCTATTGTGATTTTGTGTCTTATTCAAAAAGCAGTCTGGGCTGAAATTCACATAACACACTGTTAAATTTGGACCAGCTGTGTAGTCCTGAGAAAAGAATTTGTGCCAGCCTAAAACGCACAGTCAACAAATTAGCGTTTTTGATGGCCATGACATATAAAACTAAATACTAAATAAAATAAATAATAAACAAACAGTTATACTTGAGAATTTAGTTGTTTACAAACTCTCTAGTCCTTACTTTCTAGACTTTCTAGTCCTCACATCAGTGACATCCTATTGTTTATAAATGTTTCTGCTGCTAGTTTCACAGAGCTGATGTTAGCAAACCCCAACCAAGTTAGTTAATATGTTGTGCTACTAGCATGTTAGACTAGCATGTCACTCTCATATTTATCAGGATCAACATTCACAGGAGTTTTCAATTACAATATGTCTATTTTTGTATCAAAAATCTTATCAGCATGTCTGTGACTGACCGCAGAAGACTCAAACATGGCAGTATCCCGTGGTAATATTCATAGAAATGGATGAAAATGAATCAATCAAAATTGTGTATTTATCATGCATTTGACCAATCACAGTGTGTTTCATGAAACTTGCGTGATGTTTTTCTTCTCAATGACTTGTGAAGCGTCTTAGAATAAAAAATATGAGTGGACAGACACAGGTATAAGGAAATATACCTGTCAGTATATGGTGTATACGTGCATTCACACTCGACTATTTTCCATGCGTATTGTGCTGAGAATTTTGGATTGAAGTCCTCAGGACAATACACTTCAGCCCTTTGTTTCAGATGTCTGGATCTGACAGAAGGCTCTGACTTCTTAACCATGCTGCAATTTTTGCAGCTTAGTTTCCACATATGGATCGTAAGTGGAGGGTGAACAGCATGTTCTGTACAATGTTTGCAATGCTTCAATTTCAGAAATACAAGGAAAAATAAATGGGCCCTTTGAATTATGGTGAAACAGTGACAGAAATAATCAATAATCACTGAAACACTTTCGTGTCAGTGTAATAGTTTAGATAATGCCATGTTATTTGTTTGGAGAAAGATTACCTTAGGAGGACACATTTGAGAGAACTCTCCAGCACAAGCCTGCATACATGCTGATCGAGGAAAGGTGGCGTCATACAGCTGTGTCCATGGTAACACCGGGTCAGGAGCGCTCCAGCGTTTTGGGCCTACAGGAGGGGCTGCGTACGGAATGCCGTAAAACACATGAGCTTTGTCCAAGGTGAGTCCACAGATAGGCCCAGACTGCGTGAGCACAACAGGACCCTTACTGGACTGTGCCTCTTTTCTGTCATGCATCATAACGTCGTCCAGTGTATCATCAGTGCGCGCTTTTTTGATGCTGTTCATCCCAGCATTAGCTATGCTGTTATGTTTCATCTCAGTGTTACCATATATTTTCTCATCCTTACAATCAGCTTCATTACATTCGTCATCAGCTAGGCCAAAGTATTCACCATTCAATTCAATAGCATTATTTCTGACATTAGAATAAGTAGACGCCTCCGACCGAATGTCGGTTTCAAACTCTCTACCCTTATACTTGAGTATATCTTCCTGTCCAGTATATGGGTCCACTAATTCAGCATCATCAACGTTGACATTGTAATCACTATCCTCAGCTATGCCATTACTCTGAAATATGTCAGAACGTACAGTCCTTTGAATGTGGCTGAAAGTCGTGCTCCGTGCTCCTCCAGTCTGAGGCGTGTAATGCTGCTGCGTATGTGTGAGATGAGTGTGTGTGAGTCGTGAGTCCTCGCCTCCCTCTTGTCCCCCACACACCAAGTCTGGTGTCACCATGGAAACCAGCACGACCAAGGTTACTCCAGCGACCAGCGAGACCATGATGATGATGATCACTCAGCTCCAGCTGATCACACACCAAGGAAACACGTCCCAGAGATGAGGTCTGCTTGCTCACACATACACACACACACCTACACACCAGCTCCTGTAATTTAGGTCCGCTCAGACGTGCTTGTTTATTCCAGGTTTGAAACTCCACATTCCGAATGTTCTCAAAACCTTTGTTCCATCAGTGTCACATCTCTGAAGCACTGCTTACTTCTCTTCGGCCCTCAAACAGAAACAGTAAGTGTGGTGAAACTGGACTCT
>JAILXH010055064.1:3997-17865 GCA_023558415.1 Piaractus mesopotamicus | reverse complement strand
AGAAAAAAAAAAATAAAAAAGTTGAAAGTCTAGGCAAAAAGTGTCAAAACACTTTCTGTCCAAAGGGATAAAGCCATTTTACGCTGACAGTCCAGAAATGAGGAGTTTCACTGAAAATAATAAATAAAATGAGGACTTTTATTTTGAAAAACATCTTTCGGTAAAATTACATTGTAGTCCATATTAATATCATGTAAAAAGTGTAGTTTACGAATGTTGATTTAAGCATTCATGAACATGTTATGAAGTGTTTATGTAAGGTGATATGAATGTGTTGTGTAGACACCCTTCAAAGAAAGTGTTACCGTTGTTTTATTATTTGTTTTTCCCTTAGTTTTCTCTTTTTCTATTTTTTAAAAATAATTTTAGTTCAAGAATAGAGAAATAAATCACTTTGTAACAGCCTCTGCCTTCTGTTGAGTTACTGGGCCAAAACTCTATGTTCCCCAGTTGAATTTATGCTTCTATATTTGGTATTGTGTGTGGTTGATAGTGTTTAGAAGTAATTTTTCTTGGTTTACTTATATGTTGCTGTCCCAGTTATTGGCTGTGTTTCTTAATTTGTGTGTTTGCTGCTATTTAAATTCTAATTAGTATGTTGCAGCATAATCCTATATCCTATCACCTTCCCCCCCCCTATAACAAATGCTTTGATTCTACTGATCTATTTTACTACGGCCAGTTTGGACATAAATGCCATATAACTCAACTGGTAGTAGATTTAAAATTAAGGTTACCAGTGCCAGATTCTCACAATGGACTGTTGACAAAACAACCAGTTTGAAATGTTTAATAGACCAAGTAGGGCAGAATTATCTGACAAAATTCTGCAAAGGGGACAGTCCAGTTCCCTCTGATACCCCTCTTTCACTAGAACAGTGTGAAAAACTTCATTTTCAGTTCAGTGATTTTTATGTTAAAAGCTCTAAAAATATCCTGACAGACTGCAGCTGTTTCCAAGTAACTAAATATTATGAGACATATGTCTCACACTCTTCCTATTAACTCTCTGGGGTCTGAGGGCATTTTTTCTTGATTTTTGCATATATTCTTAAATGCACATTTAAAGGCACTTGCATATGACATGAAACCCAAATTTTATGTATCAAAATATTCAGAACCATCTCAGCTCTATCCAGTAATGAGGCCCTTTGACATGGACCACTATGTAACAAGATAATTTGGCCCTAAAGCTAAAAAAAAAAGAAGTCTGGTTTGAGAAATTCTTAAAATATTTTGTGAAAACATGGATTCATGTGGATAAATAGTTTGTGGTGCTTAAAATGGGTTTACCAAATTCATAGGTTCACAAAAGTAGTGGAATGTATGGGTAAAATAGATAAATGTTCTCCTCATCACTACTTTCTGGAACCACTGCAGCAACTTCTGAGGCAACTGAACAATAATTGTTTCTGTCATAATGGGTCAGTGCTTAGTGATTTCCTGATTCTACTGGTCAGTTTCATCCAGAATGTAGACGGATGCACGTACAATCTTGCGATAAGATGGAATGGAAAGGGCGACTCTACAGATTCAGGAACTGTTGGACAGAAACTGTATTTCTGAGTTGTATTATCGCAAATATATTAATAGAAATACTGAAAAACATCTAATTTGACATGCCGGCACATTCGTCGACCCCAGAGAGTAAATAAAGAGGAGGAAATCTTGAAATGAAACTTTTCTACTCACATGTTCTTAGACAACCCTTTCAAAACATTTCATTATATTTTGACACACAGCATACATGAGGCTAACCGTAGGCTAGCCACAGATAAACTAAGTAAGAAAAATGCAAAGACCATTGCTAATGTCAAAGTATTAAACAAGTTTAAACTGACCACTTAATTAAATAAGATTTAATTTTAAATGTTTGTAGGTGTTTGCAATTGAATGATCTGTCATTCCTAATCCAGAGCTTGCAGTATAAGATCATTTAAAGTGAAGTTTAATTATTAAAGTAATTGTTTATTAGGCCTACTTGAATAATGGTGAACATTACTCACCACAGACTGTCTTTGCCAATAATACTAGTTTTTAATTCCACGGTTTATTCCACAGAATTTTATATTTTAATGAGTATATGTAGCAGAAGCGTAATGTGTATGAATTTCATCCAAATATTACATTTAATGTTACCTTAAAGTAGTTGGTATTGTACATTATCTCTTATGAATGGAATGTTTGGGGTCAAATTATTTGTGATGTCATCACTATAACCGTCACTGTGTTATGTGTATAGCGAGATGGTAAGTAGAAAGGATGAGCTCTGCTCCTAAAAATAATATAAAGTGTAAAAAATTGTCATAAAATAAGTTGTAAGTCTGTGAAATAACTTGTTAATATATGTGGATTACATTTTGTAAACAACAGCTCTTATTTGTTTACTTAATATTAGTGAGTGATCAGAAAGCCGCTGGATACAGAGTAGTCCACCTCTTAACGGTAAACAAACTGTTTTACTATGGTTTACATTTTGTTGTATAGGAGCTGAGATGCAAAAAACTGAGACTGTTCTCTGATTTAGTAAAAATGTATGATGTTTAGTTTCAATATTTTTTTTCTTTTTTTTAAGGATTACATCAGTGCATCTTTCTCCTGTCTCCTTAAAGTTTGAGCAGTGTGGAGGCCCTTGCCCCCAACCAATGAGGTGGTGGTGCAAAATTTGCTCTTTCTCATCACCTAAAATTAGTTCAAAAGCATAATGATTAAGCACAGCTGTACAATAAGTAATTCTATCACCACTGCCATAAAAGAGATTGTCAGAAAAGCAAATTCCCTTGGGAAATGGTCCCTTTGGTTTAAAATACAGAAGAACCACCTTTAACAAGACAAATTGTAAAGCGACTGAGCCTGTTGAATATGTTTTAGATGCGTCTTCCAAAAGAAAATATGTTTATGCTCTGATTTTGAAAACTTTGTTAGAGCTGTTAAATCGTAATGATATTCTAGATAAAATCTTGGAGACAGAAGATACAGAAGCTTTTGGACAGTTGATTTTTATATTGCATTATACTGCAAAGAAAATCAGTTGCTGCTTAAGCATATCTCTGATATTATACATAGATGTCTTTGAAATTTGTAACCCATTAGGAACTTCAAGAAAGAAGCAAAGACATCTGTGCAGTTTATTGGGTGATTTCAAATTTACCAATACAGTATAGATCCTCTTTGCAGTCCACCTATTTGGCTTGTCTCTGTTACAGCAGTGGTGTGAAAAAAAGTATGGCTATGATGCCATTCTTCAGCTGTTGGTAAAAGACATAGAAGTAATTGAGCAGCAAGGTTTGTATGTTCAGAAAATATTAAATATTCAAGGTACTGTACTTTATATGTCTGCAGACAATTTGGGAGCCCACTCGGTTGCTGGTTTACAAGAAAGCTTTAACGTGGATAAATTCTGTAGATTTTGTTTAGCTAACTGCACGGATATAAACATTCATGAAGTAAGAGAGGGACATTTTCCACTTCGAAAAGTTAAAGCTCATGATCACATCCTGTTTGAATTGAAAAAGAGTATTTCCTTCCACTGGATGGTGTAAAAAGACACTGTGTTCTTAACAGACATTCCCATTTCCACTCAATACATGGATTTTCTCCAGATTTTATGCAGGACCCGCTGGAAGGCACAGTACCAAGTGAGTTAAGCTTATATCTGAGGTCTTTGATTTCCAAGCATTATTTTACATTAGATGATCTCAATGGAATCATCCGTTCCTTTCCTTACATGTTACTTGATAACGCAAACAGACCACAACAAATTCCAAAATCATTTGCAATTAAATGTTGTATTGGTGGTAACTGCCATGAGAACTGGACTTTATTGTGATTACTGCCATTAATGAATGGTGACAAAATACCTAAGAATGACAAAACATTGTTGAGCTACAGGGGAGTTTTCACATGAGACCTTGTGCTACCTAGAGCACAAAATCTTTGGTCATAATCTTTGTTAAAAGAAGTTTTTCCAGAATTCCACTGCCCAAGCATCACTTCTTAGAACACTACAGGGAACTTTTTCATAGATTTGGACCACTGATTGATTTTGGACTTTTCGTTTCGAAGCAAAACACAGCTTTTTAAAAAGAGTAGTGCATGATGTTAAGAATTTTAAAAATATCTTGCTAACTCTTGCTACAAAACACCAACTTTCATTAGCTTATTACCAGGTCTTTTCAGACCTGACCTGTGGGTACGGCATTTTGCTGTTCCATTTCCAATCCATTTCTGTTTTTCACAGAATTCAAAGGAACTTTTTGTTTTTAAAGCAATACTTTTTATTTGTAATGAACTGCTTATCTACAGTGTATTATACATTCAGCTGTGTTGCTCTCTATGTTTCTAACATTTTAAAATTGTTTTTGGTGTTCTGTGAATTATATTAACAGGCCTGGAAGTTCTAGTCTACAAAGAAAGATGTTTTTTCATGTGATCATCTTTCAATAGGACATTCATAAAATTAAGCTTGATACTGTTCCTGAGTCAGCTGATGCTGAAAAGCAAGCTGCAGCTAAAAGACTCCTTTGATCTTCAGTATGAAGATAAAGGCTTCCATGACTTTTGCAACCTTACATGTGTAGCTGATCTGCCTGAGGAGAAAGTGACACTGAGGGTCCTTTTCAGCCCATCTACAGATACGTCTCATCTCTATCAACATTGTCTTCAGCAAGCTACCATTCCCAGTCATCTTCAGGTCGTTCACAGCTGTGGCCAGCTTGCTTTACCCATCCCACCTTCTCATATGATGTGGAGCTGAGGCTGAGACAAGGCAATGAGGCTTAGAGAAAAGTGTATTGTTGACCATTTCTAGAGACACAAAGTCTGAAATTCTAGACTAACTTCCTGAGGCAATATATTCATAGAAAGCCTATTCTGGGAATAACAGGCATAACATTATGACCACCTTCCTAATATTCTGTTCGTCCCCCTTTTGCTGCCAAAACAGCCCTGACCGGTCAAGGCATGGACTTCACTAGACCCCTGATGGTGTGCTGTGGTATCTGGCACCAACGTGTTAGCAGCTGATCCTTTAATCCTGTAAGTTGCGAGGTGGATCGGACTTGTTTATCCAGGACATGCCACAGATGCTCAATTGAATTGAAATTTTGAGACCAAGTCAACACCTCAAACTTGTTGTTGTCCTCCTCAAACCATCAAACCTGAACCATTTTTTGCTTTGTGGCAGGGCACATTATCCTGCTGAAAGAGGCCACAGCCATCAGGGAATACCATTTCCATGAAAGGGTGTACATGGTCTGCAACAATGCTTAGGTAGGTGGTATGTGTCAAAGTATCATCCACATGGATGGCAGGACCCAAGGTTTCCCAGCAGAACATTGCCCAAAGCATCACACTGTCTCCACTGGCTTGCCTTCTTCCCATAGTGCATTCTGGTGCCATGTGTTCCCCAGGTAAGCCATGCACACGCAGCCGGCCATCCACGTGATGTAAAAGAAGTAGTTCCTGGGGAATACCATAAAAGAAGTGGAAAAATGAAGAAAAGCCAATGAAGAGAAGCCATTGTTATTCTGTGCCCTGTGTGTATTTTGAGTCTGTGGACTCTTTGGCAAACATGTGCTGTGAAAAATGTAAAGTGTTTATAGAAAGACAGCTACGCAATGCTTGAAGGTGCTAATTGACTTGTTTCTTTGCTTATCCCTGGAGAGATGGCAGATTGGTTGACTTTTTGCTAACAGTTATTGGCTGTATCAATTCGATCATTTTTCTAAATATATGTAAATGGTTTGAAAGTAGACCATGGTGTGGTGTGGGTTCCTTTTTGTCTCTTCTCTTGCCCCCCAGATTCATTACAACCTAGACCAACATGTAACAGTGATTCATAAGACCAGGCCAACTTCTTCTATTACTCCGTGGTCCAGTTCTGATGCTCACGTGCCCATTGTTGGCGCTTTCGGCAGTGGACAAGGGTCAGCATAGGCACCCTGGTCTGCAGCTATGTAACCCCATATGCAACAAATTGCAATGCACTGTGTATTCTGACACCTTTCCATCAGAACCAGCATTAACCTTTTCAGCAATTTGAGCTACAGTAGCTCGTCTGTTGGATCAGACCACACGGGCCAGCCTTCGCTCCCCACCTGCATCAATGAGCCTTGGCTGCCCATGACCCTATCTCTGGTTTACCACTGTTCCTTCCTTGGCCCCTTTTTGATAGATACTGACCACTGCAGACCGGGAACACCCCAAAAGAGGTGCAGGTTTGGAGATGCTCTCACCCAGCCGTCAAGCCATCACAATTTGGCCCTTGTCAATCTCACTCAAATCCTTACGCTTGCCCATTTTTCCTGCTTCTAATACATCAACTTTGAGGATAAAATGTTCACTTGCTGCCTAATATATGCCACCCACTAACAGGTACCATGATGAAGAGATAATCAGTGTTATTCACTTCACCTGTCACCGGTCATAATGTTATGCCTGATCGGTGTATTCTTTTTACTGAGACAGGTTTGTTTTTTGTTTATTTTTCTTTAAATATAAATGCTTGGATTGTAAAGAAATGTTATAGCAGAAGTGGGTGATATGGCACAAATGTAATAATACAATAATAGTAATAATAATAATAATAATAATAATAATAAATATAATAATAAAGTTTTTATGATTCACAGTAGGTGACAATATTTTTTCTCACATCTGAAAAGTTTGAACAGTAATAGCACATTTTAAAAAAATACTATCCAGAACTATTCAGCATTTTATACACTGTGTTGTTAACCCAGTTAAGTAGAACTAATTATGCTCTCTCTATTTAAACATGCATTTGGGAAGTGTTTTCAAGTACTGATGACATCCACAACATATTCCGAAAGGCATATTGTGGGGGAATTTTCACAATAATGGTAAATATTGTCATATTACCTCTATATTATAGTAAGTGTGTTATGTGGTCTCATATTTCAAGTAGATCAGCATGGAATACACTAGGCTTGTGTCGATGGACCTTAGCAAGTCCTTTTATGGGGACCTTGACTGCCATCTTCTGAAGCTTCTTCAGTTGTACTGGTCAAAACATTTTGAAGGGATGACAGAAATGACTGCCATACTGGAGGGCCTTGACAAAGATGCAAGTTATTGTTTATTTTCTATTAAACAGTTTTTAATAGAACAACTGTCAGCTTTATTGCATGTCCTGCAGAAGCTGTGATTTACAAACAGTATAGTGCAGGATCAAATAACAACAGTTTAAGCTATGATTTTTACATTTTTTTTAACAATCATTTTTATGCGTTTTTTGTTTGTTTGTTTTTTTTTGGCAGGTATCAAACCAAAGGAAGGGGCAGCGGTGCTGCAGGCTCTGCCATGGTACATGAGATAGATCCCTCCAAATTCGTGAAGATGTGTGAGGTATGTTAAAAACTGCATGAACAGTTTAAACAAAACTATACTAAACGTAAGAGATATTATTTGTGAATATGTCTTTTGGAGTATTGTGTGTGCAAGCACCTTCTAAAACCCAAGTGCAGTTTGTGTTTTTGTTTTTATAAAGCCCATTGATCATGAGGATGATGTCATCTACAGAATGGCTATTGGAATCCTTGCGGAGGATGTGAAGGAACCACTCCCAGTGATCTACAGTGATGTGGCCCTGGTAATCGAAGAGCAAGTTCGTTGTCCCGTGCAAGTTGTCCTGTCTCGGTGATGTACCACATGCTTTTATGAACTTGATGGGGCTGCTCTACGTAATGAACATGAACTACCCCAAGGAACTCAAATATTCCTTTGAGGTGACTCAGCATCTGTTCATGGGCATTGGAGTAGATTTCTGCACTGCAAGAGTTCATACACTCAAGAATAGGTTACTGAGTTAGAGAGACTTTGTTGGTGGTATAATGGTAGAACCTTAACCTCTAATCCCTTTTAAATATTTTTTTCTTTTTGGTCCGTTATGTAAAAAGGTGTTTTTCAAGATTGCCAAATCGGTCTTCTTGCTTCAGTCTTCGCTTGAAATTCCCCCTTTAGCAAAGTTTCCTAAATTCTTCATATTTCTCATTTTTTAGTAGACTGATTTGAACAATATTTATTTGATTAGGTAATGACTTGAAAAATATTTTATGGACTTGCCTTAATTAAACCTATACAACATAGAAAACTTAGTAAAAGTAGTAGCAAAAGTTCAACTAATTATGTTTGAAGTTGTCTAAACTATTTTTTTAAAAACCCACTATACTTAATAAACAGTTGAGTAAATTAACAGATTGTTGTGTGAACAAACTTAGTTAATACATAGGACTACCACAATCAGTACCACTGAAATGTTCTTTTAAGATAAAAAGAGAGTAAACCAGTGGCTCCACTAACAATGAAAAGAGTACGCAGGTGGAAGCACACAAAAAGCTTATACAGCAGATAAACCTTTGTTATTTTTTTAGAGAAAGGCTCAAGGATTTAAAATATCAGCTCAGGGGTCATTCACTGTCAAAGAGTGACAAGTTGAATTTAGTATCATATAAAATTACTTACTGTGTCACGAAAGAAAAAAGCTTCATCACTGCATGTGCTACAGTGCTGGTGTATATTTGGCAAAGCAAATTTGTTGAGGTTCTTCTTTGCTGCTTGCTACTGCCCTCCAGCACAATAAACAAACAGATAATTGAACAGATAAACTCTTACATAAATCATGGGCTAGACTTGACTAACTGCAAAGGCGTAACAAGCAATTGGGCAGCCTCCATGACAGGGAAAAACAGCTGTGCTATTAAAGGATTAAGTATGCAGCAGCCCAGGACATTGCTTGATTAAACCGGTAATGAAAGACGTTGTCAAAACTGTAAACCTTAATAAAGGCAGTGCCCTCAACCATTGAATTTGAGTGTGTGCGCTAAAATGGGATTGAAGTCCATGCATCTACTTTTACATACAGATGTTAGATGGCTGTCGAATGGTAAGGAGGTCAGCAAATATGAATTAGTTGAGGGAAGAAATACAAATTGTTCTCCTGGAGAAGTAGTCACCACATGTGAATTTGATTGGTGATGAGAAATGGCTTTTACCTGTTGCAAATAAAACTTCAAGGACACAACTGTCTTTTCAGACACTGCTAAAAATTCAAAGTTTCCAAGGTTTCCAATGCAAAGTCAAAACTATGGCATTTGTGAATCTAAACTCTATCTTACTACATGTTTCAGACCATGAACAAACGCATCAGACATGTCTTGCAAAGAAAAGTTGTTGCTGGCCTGATGTCCCTTATTAAAGTACACCTGGACACATTAACAAAGAATTTCATGCACTCCTTTCTGCTGGGGAAGTTTGACCATTTGAATAATTAGAGGTGGGTGAAAAAACAGTTTGATTTTGAAACCCCAGAATCCTTAGCATTGCTATTACCTAACCTAAGTAACTAATCTAACTTCTCAGGAAGATTCAGAAATGCTGCAGTTGACCTGTGAGAGCATGCTGCAAACTTGCCACAAAAACAAAAAACCTTCCAAACTATGGACTGACTTTTCCAGAGAATACCCACTGCTAAACAAAACAATTGCTGCTGCCCTGATGTCATGCAGTGAAGTATATTTAAAAAGTAGGATTCTCTGAAGACAAAGCTGAGAAATCAACTGAATGCTGCTCCTGATATGTGTGTAGCACCACAGTCAAGTCAAGTCAAAGTTAATTTATATCACGTGTTATCACAAAGCAGCTTTACAGAAAAATCCGGGTCCACGCCCCCATGAGCATCACCAATGGTGACAATGGCAAGGAAAAACTCCCTAAGAGCAAGAGGAAGAAACCTTGAGAGGAACCAAAACTCAAAAGGGGAGCCCATCCTCCTCTGATCGACACCGGATAGGAAATAGCATTAGTATAAAATTTTAGAATAACCACAGTGGGACCAGAAGGTATAGAACAGACTGGGCTAACTTTCTTATAAAGCAAATATAATTCTTTTTATGGTTTTAGTAACTGTACATAGTTAGATTTGTTATTTGTGTTGCTTGTGTCACATTAAAAATCAATGACAAAAATATGAGTTGCCTGAAAAAACTTTCAAACCCCTGCTATACTGGACAGTTACTGTACTACAATATACCGTACAGTTACTTTATGATGGTGCATATTTGTTAAGCTGCAGTATAGGATACAGTTGCCATAAACTAGTGCACAGTAATTATATTACTATGTTGTGTATAGTTACTGTAATATAGTGTACCATGACTGTACTACAGTATATTGTGCACTTACTATATTATAGTGTACAACTACTAAGGTGTACAGGTACAATATTATAGTGTACAGTTGCTATCCTACAGTACACTGTACAGTCACCATTTCATACTGTTCAGTTACTATACTTTTGTATACAGTTATTATACTACAGTTTACTGTCCAGTTGATATACTATGACTTTGTATCTAGAATTAGTATGCTGAAGAGTTTGTCAGAAATATAAACAGACAAAAACATCTCTGAATACACTTGTTGATACCTGAGTTTGTTGAGTGAACAAAGTGAATCATCCAGCTTCACTCCTGACCCTCCTGGGTGGTTGTAGGTCAAATCCAGTTCTTTTAGGTGTGAGGGGTTTGAACTCAGAGCTGAAGCCAGAGAAGAACAGCCTTTCTCTGTGATCATACAACCAGATAATCTGCAGAAATGGAGGAGAAAAAGGAAAACAGACAGACTGAGAAAGGGGAAACAGAACTCAACAGATATATATTAAAACTGACTATTCCATGCAAGTATTTATTAACTAAAAAATCTAAAATCTCATTCTGAGCTCTTTTAGAGATCTCAGTAAAAAGCACCCAGAGGTTCTAAATTTGGAATTTAAAATCAAACAATAAAGGAGAGTGTTTTGACTTTTGAAGATACAACTCTACACAGGTGCTCTAAATACCTTCAGTTAATTAGTTATGACTTTTAATGTTCAAGTGATTCACAGATATTAAAGTTGCATACAACAATAAAAAAAAAAAACCTCCAAAAATACAAAAAAGCCACCAATATAAATATCAGATAAATGAAAAGCTCAAAGGTCACAAAGTCATATCGTCAGATCATTAATGAATCCAGAAAAAAGTAGCTTTTAATTTATAAATCCAAAAAGTCTTCGTTTGGTTAAGTTTCTGTGAATAAGATCAGTACCCACAAATCTAAGCATAAAAGGATTATTAGAATGTTTTATTTCAAAATGTTGAGCCATAGCGTACTCCTCATTACCTCTCCTGATGACATACTTCAGTTCTACCAAACACTTTTACAGACACCTCAGAAACTTGGCATTGTAATCTATAAGAAACATAAGTAGTTTTACACTTAATTAAATGTTTATTGTATATTCTTTATCAGACACAATATCATGGAAGGTCTTACTTTGAGTTACGTTATCACAATGATTGCATTGATTACATTTAAAACATCCATTAATCTTGCATCTTAACCAATTATTTTTCTCTGTAGCTGAGATAACTGTGTACCAACTTATCCTCCAGAGTTAGTTTTAAAACTAATTACTGGAGAGGATAGAAAGATTAAATTTGATACATCACAAACATATCACATGAAAGATACTACAATTCTTCTTAATTACTTGTTTACCTTTCTATTGCAACTATGCCTAGTGACAAAGTACACCTTTTCAGAAGTAGACACTGGTGCTTTTCTACATAAAAAATTCATTGTGAGTCAACTGTTTTGCCTTTATTTTTGCTTTACAAAGACTGCTTTTTATAATCCGTTTGTTCAAACCAATACCAATGCTTTTATTTTTTTTTATAATGCTGTTCATCGTCACAATTCATGTGGGTGAAAACTATAGGCATGTACAATGGTATTTCTATCCATTGGTTTCCTAAAAATTGATGCATGTAGAAAGCCATTTTCATCTTTACTAATCTCTAAATCCAAAAAAAAATTATCTTCTCTTGACACTAACAATATTTGAATCTGTACTTATAAGATATTTATGATCTCAATAGGTCCTCCTCTTACCCAGTAAAAATGGAATACTGACATGAATGTAAGGAGAAACCAAATAGTCTCATTAAAAAAAAAAGGTGGGTGACACTTTATTTTGAGTGGTGCTTCTTAGATGAAATGAATACTCAAAAGACTCTCAGTCACACATTAACAACATATCAATAATGTATCAACAGTGAATACATTCAGTAGATTACATAGACACTTTTAATTAACTGCATAAATATGATTTATTTATAGTTTGTTTCAGTTGATTTTGATTGGACACTCCAAATAAAGTGAAAATAACCTGAGCGGTCACTGAACATGTAAAAGGTTTAATACAGACCATCTCAACATTTTGGTTTGTGTGAATTATTCATTGTCCTCTGAGAGACTTTTGAATAATTTGATGTTCTTTATATTTGCTGCAGCGTTAATTCGCATTGTGGTTCATGTTAATATTAAACTGAAAACTATTTGTGTGTGTAAACTTAGGCTTTGTTAGTATTTAGCAGTGTTGTGTGTGTGCACTATGATATAGTCCTCTCACTGTCCTTTCCTTTTGGCTTTGGGGAAAATGGACAGATGTGAAGTTGAGGAGTTTCTTGGTCAGGATGTAATTCATAGTCATTAGGTAAGTTTAACTAGTGTAAGAAGGTGCTCAGTGCCACCTGCTGCCAGCAGCAGGCAGCAGCAGCACTCATCTAGGGCAAATTCTCCAAGGACTCCAATTCCAAGAAAGCTCTGGGCTTACTGACTTAATGCCTCATTGGTGACTCATGACCTTAACACTGGCAAAGTTACTCCTATTAAACAACATCCATACAGGTTGTCCCCTACTAAGTTGAGTAGGCTGAGGGAAGGGCTTGCTTATATGGAGGCTATAGGGGTTGAGCAAATGCAGAGTGAGTGGAGTTCATCAGTGGTACTTGTTACAAGTGCTGATTCTGCATTATATTTTTGTATAATCTATTGAAAAGTAAACCAAGTAAAGGCTACTGTATTTCCCAACATTGGAAGATTGCATTGATAGAACAGGTAGGGTACAGTATGAGATGAAGCTAGATCTCTTAAAGGGATCTTGGCAAGTGCCACTGTCAAAGCAGGCACGAGTTATTTCTGCTTTTTGATGCTTTATGTATGTGCAAGGTCCAGCTTTTTATATGTGCAAAGTTTGGCAACTGGAATGAAAAAATGCACCAGCTACTTTCCAACGCTTAATGAATAAAATAACTGCTGGACAGAGCAATGTGCTCACATATTGAGGATGTAGTGGCGTGTAGTGGTTCCTGGCAGGAGAATGTAGATCATCTCTGTCAGTCATTTGAAAGACTAAAGAGTGCTCAGTTGCTGGTAAACCTGGCCAAATGTGAGATCAGAAAAGGTCAAGTAACGTATCTCAGGTTAGGACATTAGATTACGGACTCGTCCTAGCTATTTAATTATTCTGTGTTCTAGTTGTTAGCTAGACTCAGAGGTGAGCCTTTGTGTTTGTTAGAAGGTCGATGGCCCTAACACTTTATGTTCATTTCTTTTCAAAGAATGAATGTCAATGTTTAACATTCCATTAACTAAGAGAAATCCTACCTGAGTATCTCCAGTTGACAGTGTGAACTCTTCAGTCCAGCAAAGAGGACCTCCACTCCTGAATCTTGGAGGTCATTGTTACTGATGTCCAGCTCTTTCAGGGAAGAGGTTTCCAGTGTTAAAACTGATTCCAGATTTTCACAAGCCTTTTTTCCAAGATTACAAAAAGCTAGTCTGCAAAGGAAGAGATAATACAATAGCTCTTACAATACAAGTGAAAGGAGATTAAAAAATGTTTTGAATATCATGTTTGAATAATTCAGCTAAAATCTTCACATACTGTTACAATAATGGGGTGATTAGAGTAAGAAATATATTAGAATTCTGTAGCAACAAGAAATAAAGGGTCTGATATTTTC
>JAILXH010055019.1:6715-26197 GCA_023558415.1 Piaractus mesopotamicus | reverse complement strand
TGATAAGTGCTTAATCAATTACTAAGTAATAGCTAATGCTTAATGAACAGTTAACTAATAACTAAATAATGGGAAATAAATAGTTGATTATTATATATTTAATGATTAATTAGCGACCCTTAACGTAAAGTGTTACCTTATTATTTTATGTTAGCCAAGGGATAATATATTTAATAATAATAGCAAAAGCAAAGTTCTTAAATTGATCTATTAGCTTCAATGCCACATTAAGCTAGCAAGAAAATGTACAGTCCCAAGAACACTGTCCAGTTTTAACCTGGGGGTATCATACAGTTGTGTTGACCAAGGGATTTTATTATTTTATGTTAGCCCAGGAGCAGTATATTTACTAATAACAGCAGAGGCAAAGTTCTGTAATTGATCTATTAGCTTTAATGCAACATTAAGCTAGCCAGCAAATTTACAGTCCAATGAATATTATTCAGTCTTAATACACAATTACTTTTTATTTGCTGACACTGACATATTGGAAAGTAATAAAATAAATTGTGATGTGTGCAGAAATTATGGTACGTTAAATGTGTTCCATACAAAAAACTAAATATTATAACAAAAGCAACTTAACAGTGAATGATCATAATAATAAGTAATGTTCAGTTTATTAATAATATTAATGATAACAATAATAAGAGTAAATTGAATCTTTAAAATGAAACATGTATTGAGCTTTTCTTACTCTTATAAGATATTTGGATATTCAAAGCAATTTTCAATAGTTGTAGGCCTAGATGTCATTAATAAATAATATAAAACTGGTGCCGTTACCCCTAGATTGCAAATGTTGGTAAATTAGACAGGGCATTGCGTAGATTTGCTGCAAAATTGTGTGTTGATCATTAACATTTGCTTTGGTGTCTTGTGCATAATAAACATTCCCTTTAGTGATATTACTTGACAACCACTGAAGTCATTAAACGTTTTCATACTGGTTAGTTTACATAGGAATATAGTATTTGTTTTGTTGTTTTTGTTGTTGTCATTTTAACTGTACAGCACATAGAATATATTCAAGTAATTATAAAGGCGGTGCACTGATGATGCATAAGACAGATGAATGAATCATGTTTGAGACTTCTTAGCATTGTTAGTCAGGTTTTCCTAAAGACATAAGGCTGTAATTTTAGATATTCATGCATATGATTGTTTAACAGTATTTTCATGCATTTTTGGACTAATGACGATTGAAAGGGACATACAATGCTACAAGCTGTCACTGAAGATGTGACTCCATGAAGAGGGCCTTTTAAAAGTGAAATGTCAAAAGAAACGTGATTGTGCAGAGTACTCCAATGGCAGAGCTTGACATTGCATGTACATAGATAAATAATTTGTGACTCAAAGGCATCTGGACATGTATTGTTAATTTGTGGTTTAGGTTTGTGCCAATTTTGTTTTGTCCAACTGAAAAAATCTTGTTCAGTAGTTACTGTTGTGTGCTGTGTTTAAGTAGGATGTTTTGAGTTTTGGAGTACTTTGGTATTATTAATATGGTTGTTGCAAAATGAGTTTAATTCATATTTACTACAGTCAATTTGTAGTGCAGCCAGCTAGCTAAAAGTTTAATTATATAAGTTTCTGTATACAAAAAAAAACCTCAGTAAGTATTTATTGCTGTATTTATTGCTGCCATTAGATATTAACAATAACAATTTTCATACAAGTTTACAAATGTTTGTTTATTGGGTAGCATGTCAAACAGCACCTTAAAAACTGTTCAATTAAACTCACTTAAAGCAAGGATAAGACTTACTTAATAAACATAAATAACACTGTCATTACAGTGTCATGGCACTTGAATAAGGATTTATAAAAATGCTATAAACTATACAATGGATCTCACTTGACTTAGTGGCCAGAGACAATATACATAACAATTGTAACATTACAATGTCATAGTACTTGAATGAGGATTCATAAAAACGTTATGAACGTTATGAACGTTATGAACGTTATGAACGTAAAACAGAATGCAATGATGTGCAAATCCTATAAACTCTATATTTCAGTGAAATTTGCACAAGGACAACATATCGATTGTTGAAACTGAGAAACTGTATTGTTTTTTTAATATACAGTATGTCCACTTTGAATTTGATGCCAGTAACACATTTCAAAAGGAGCAACAGAAGACTGATAAAGTTGTGCAATGTCAGCAACATATGCTACCATTTAGATGATGTCTTTTTCAGGGAAGACCTTGCTTATTTCAGCAAGACAATACCATAGTACATTCTGCACATATTACAACAGCATGGCTCCATAGTAAGAGTTCTTCTGAGCTTCTATCAGTTTATTATGCTTGGTGCATAACAAAATGATAAATATGACAAAGAAGACCCCAAACTGCTGAGCAACTGAAATCAAGCAAGAATTGAAAACATTTCACTTTTAAAACTGCAGCTATTGGTCTCTTCAGTTCCCAAATGCTTAAAGAATGTTGTTAAAAGAAGAGATGATGCACCACAGTGCTACACATGCCCCTGTCCCAACTTATTTGACACATATTGCTTTTATCAAATTCCAAATGGATATATATTTTTACTAAACCAATAAAATATCTCAGTTTCAACACATGATATGTTGTCTTTGTCCTACTTTCAATGAAATTTAGAGTTTAAATTATTGCACATCACTGCATGCTGTTTCTATTTACATTTTGTACAGTATGCCAACTATTTTTGGAAACGAGGCTGTATGTATATGCAAATACCTCTGTGGCATATAAAATATATTATGTATATATTATATTGTTATTATTTATAAAAAAATGCATATAATAAAAATATTGTCTTTAAAATCTGTCCTGAAGCCTAAATTATATAGGACTATGTATGGAATATTAAAATATGTCAACTGAATACCACCTTTAAATGTAATTGTCTTGCCTCAGTAAATGATTTCTCCTCTTTCCTGGTGTCTCTGAACTCATGGCTGAAGGGTTTTTGCAGCTAAGAACAGCTCAGTTTTGATTGGCTTTCAGACCTAAAACAGTTTTAATTTAACAGGGCTTTCTTCTAATTGTTTTATGACTTAAAATATACATTATATTAAATCTTTAAGAATTATTAAATTAAAGCAGTGAAATAAAAGTATTTCATTTTGTTCAAAAAATCACTGTTTCATTATTATTATTCTATTAATGTACTGCAGCAAGAGTAAACAAAATTAGTTTCCAACACTGAAAGTAGTGAAGCAAAAGTACTTAATAACAAATGAACTGAAGTAAATGTGGTATGATTTAATTTTACTTAAAAAAGCACCATTACATGAACAAATCTTTTAATTTACTGTAGCAAGAGTAAATGTAATTAGTTTCCAACACTTACTGAAACTAAAGTGCATAAAATATGTTTATCAAAATAAATAGGATTAGTGAAAACAGCAAATAATGGCATGATGAAATTGAAATGTATTTTACATTATATATATTAACGCATTCTTGACGAATCTCTATAGATATATAATGCTTTGTATTTCTATAGAGATATGATTATTCTTATTGTTTTCATTAGTGACCCCTGCCGTGGACTTCTAAGAATGGAAATATGATATATAGTCTATGAGTTAGGCCATGCCTCATCACTGAGGGCCTGGGCAGCTTGAATTCAATTAGGAGTGTGGCGTACTCCAAGAGTCCCCTTGAATGGCCACACCCTCTCAGCTCCTCATGGCAGTGCAGCCCATGGCGGACAGCACAATATCTTTAAGTGTCTGATTAGCATGCACAATAAAAAAGCATATAAAAGAAGAAATAGAAAAAATGCAAGACTAGTGGACATAGTGTTTACCCTCAATCTACACTTTATTTACTTTAAGCATGCCACACCAAACCTGACTGTTAAAGGCAATTTAATTATTGTCCTAGGTACATTTAAAATGTCTGTTTGTCTTGTAGTAACTACAGAAAGTGCCACGGACCTCGAATTATAATGGTTTGACTTTCTTGTGAAAATCCTTTGATGAGTTCATTGTCTGGGATTGTAAATTCTTTTTGCAGAACTCTCAGAACTCTGCTTGCATGTGGCAAAATGTGTGAAGCAGCCCCCAGATGTATGCGTGTGTGAGACAGGGTGCAAAACATGCAAACAAACTCATATAAACAGACTCAGTTTCCATAGCTGCAGTAGAATTACATCCCTATGGAATGTGTTGGTGGGAAAGATTTTATTTTTATTAAGACCGCTATCTCTTCATGACTGAAATTTCAGTTCCTCTTTTGTCTCAAACTTGTTAATGACTGCATTATTTCACTGTGCCTTTTAAACCCTGAGCCTCAAAAGATCTTTTGTGTGATAAGGTTTGTGTGATAAGCTGCTGTTGTAGTAAATAAAATGTTAATTTCAGGCATAATGTGACTACATACTGCAGTCTATCCCATAATGTGTTGTTTTTAACACATCTGTACTAAGAGTGCTTGTACACTAAATGTTCAAAAGTATATGGACACCCCTGCTAATTATTGGGTTCACATGTTTCAGCCACACCAATTGCTATAGACAAATATTAGCAGTAGAAATGAAATGAAATGAAACGAACCTTTTAGCCAACTGTGTCTGAACACATCGGAATTAGACCTCCGCATTTAACCCATCCATGCAGTGAAACACCACATACACACTAGTGAACACACACACACTAGGGGGCAGTCAACACACTTGCCCAGAGCAGTAGGCAGCCCTATCCACAGCGCCCGGGGAGCAGTTGGGGGTTAGGTGCCTTGCTCAAGGGCACTTCAGTCACATAGAGTCAGCTGAGAGGATCAAACCTGCGACCTTCTGATAACAAGGCTGGTTCCCTAACCTCCAGCCCACGACTGCCCCTGTCATACTGAATGGGTCATACTGAAGAGCTCAGTGACTGTCACCATCACTGTCATAGGATGCAACCTTTGCCACAAGCCAGTTCATTAAATATTTGCCTTTCTAGATCTGCCTGGTCAAGTGCAACACTGTTATTGTGAAACAGCACCTGTAGAGGACTACACTGCATTAATGAAAACAGGGAAATCTTTAAGCCACAGGGCATTTAAGTGGTCAGTTTTCATGCCTAGTAAGTATGTTTGAGTAACAGAAGCTAAAGTTTTTGATGAGCTAAGGTAAAATTCAATGCTGAAGCTAGCACAAGCTAGTAAGTCGGTAATGTCTTGTACACAGATGTTTTCTCAGTCTTTTGAAACAATGCAAATGACAATTTGCATGAGTGTATTTATATTATCTTTACATGTAATGTTTTGATAATAATGTGTCAAGATATCATATAATTGTCAACAGTTAAGTTATAAAAAGATAAATTAGCTGGCTAATGTCACCTTTGCTCTTTATTTTTATGTACTGCCAGAAATTAGATTAAAATCAGTGTAAGCAAATAAAGTATCTCAGGAAAAGATTAGCTTACCTTAGAGACAGCATAATTTTGCCTGTTAATAGTTACGTGAATGTGCTTTTTCACATTTATAAATCCAATTTTCAACTTCAGGAATGAAATAGAATTGGTGTTTAAAAACCTCCCCAGGAACACTTTTACTCTTCTCATAACTTAATAATTATGACTAATTAACTGCCAACAATAACTACAGGTTTGCTCTGATGGGTGTCAGTATTATTTTGCAAACATTCAATTGATTAATGACATATTAGATGTAAAATTAACAGTTGTTGCAAAAGTCTAATACAAATTTCCATTTCTAGCTTTTGATTGGTATAGCCACCATGCTATTGAGTGAAAATACAATTCATTTTTTAATATCAAATACTTTCTTTCCCCAACCACCTGCAGTTATTCTACAGTAAAAAAAATTAGTTCATATACATTCAAGATCTCTAATATTCAATCGCATAAAACGCATAAATGTGTTCTATTAGATTGGCACCACATTTTGGTCAGGACAGAATTTAAGGCCCAGTCCCATTTCAGTCCCCTACCTCTTGTTTTCGAGTGTTACCTTGCCCCTTGGAACTGAGTTACAAGTTATCCTTACTTACTTATTTTTTCACTTTTTAATTGCTAATTTTGTTATATCTTGCATTTTTTTGAACATACAAAAGTGTTAACACTTTCCTCACAGCTGTCTGTATTAATTCATAGGATTAGATTAATTAATTAATTATTTCTTTTCAGGTTAATTAATGTTACCTAACAGTTAAATAAGCATTTGGTAACATTCAAGTTAACTAATGCTGCCTAACAGTAGCAGTTCATATAGTTAAATGAAACTTCTGTGGCACAGAATGACTGAAACTTGAAAAGAATAAAATTCTATAAAATAAAAGTCTAGTGAGAGGTAAAGTTTCATTTTTGGCCATATGATATCTTTTTGTTTTTGAACAATGGGTGCAAAACTCATTTTGCCAATAAGGACATGTTGATTCCTGTGGACTGCAACGGAGAGCTAAGGAACTGTCTACAAAGTATATCACTTGGTTTTTGTACTTTTCACTAATCACTGTTCCACGTGTGTTTGTATTTCGGCATTTGGTCTTGTCCCTAAATGTGAGGTCAGTGACCGTCTGTGTGAAACACAATATCAGCTGTTTGTGTTTCCACATTCTCCACTGTGGTTCTACAAAACCAGTAATTGTTTTTGAATTCCAACCTGCATGATTTATTTAACTGATTTATCTGATTAACTCCCCCTAAATATTTCATAATAATTTTACATATACACATAGCACACATAAAGCACAGAGAATTCTATGAAATATGGAATACATTTTTACAGTGACTGGCTATACTATGTGTTAGCAGGTAATATAACAACCAGTAAAAACCTTAGTCTTTCCCTGTGTATTATTATATACATTACAGTATTCTTCATTTAGATATAGCTCAGTCATTAATTTATTTAATGTTAAGTGCTGATGCAGCAATACAATCACCAATCCTTACTCATGTATGAGTTGTTAAAAGTGATCATGCTGATCAACATTGGTCAACATTGACCAATAATCAGGCAGAGGTTACTTTAGGCAAAAAATATAAATCATGCAGACTTTCCTTTCACATTGCAGGGCTTGCTGTTGGGGCTGGTAATGTTGAACTCTGTTTCACCATCACAACCAAAAGACAAACATTACATTTACATTTACATTCAATTAAAAACAGATGATAGTTTTCTTCCTTTACATGTCTGGATACTGTGATATTAATGAAACTCCCTTCTCCTCTTGAATATTCGTGTCTGTTCTGCTGTTAAGAGTGTATGATGAAATCACAGTGGGTGTAGTTCACTGAACAGCGTCACTAAAACAGGCTCAGGCAGCACTTTGTAACACCCATAGTTAATGGGTAACAATGCAGGGACTAAGCAGGGTCAAATGAATAGTGCTGCATAAACACTTAAGTAATAATATTATCTAAAGAGGTGTACTAGTTAATTACTCGGTGGTCAATACTGACCTAATGATTAGGGTAGTTCACTATTTACTACACAGTAATTACTGAGGAGACCAGCACATAAAAGGAACATACTCATATTTGTCAAGTTTATTTGATTGAACAGCTGTACTGTCCACTGCCAAATCTCACTAAATAGGTAATGGTGCTTTTACTATTTTCATTTTACTGTCATGTTAAACATTAAATAACAAGTATGGGTCAAGTCAAAGTTTACTTGTATAGTTGTTTTTACAACAGGTGTTGTCACAAAGCATCTTTACAGAAAATGAGTCCACATTCTAGTGAGCAAGCTAAGGGAAACAAGACTCAAAAGGGGGAACCCATCCTCCTCTGGTTGACACCAGATAGCAAGACAAAAACACAAGAGCAAAGTGAACAGAAAATAAGATTTTAAAAATAATAGAAAATATTGAATAAAGAGAAACATAAAAAAGAAGCCAGTCTGTCATTGGACAGAAAAAATTATATTAACCAATGCTAACTGAAGACGATTATAAGAGCCTTATCAGAATAAAACTGATAAAAAGATTTGTGGAAATCAGTAACTGTTTCCAGTGAAAACCAGTGACTACTGCTGGAGTGAAAAAACATAAACATGAATGACTACTACTAGAAGCAGCACCTGCAGTGATGATCAGTGAGTAAGTGTATGAGAAGAGAAGATGAAGCAACAGCATACAAAGCTGAGAGACTTTGTATGAGAAGGATTTACCCCCTGGTGTAATTTTATTAATTCTAAGTATTAATAGTAAACCAGCATCTTGTGATCTAAGTAGGCATGATGGTTCGTAATAAAAGATAGGTTCACTTAGGGGCAATGCCGTTTACAGATTTATATGTCAGTAGCAGAATTTTGCACTCACTGTGGAATTTAACTGGGAACCATTGTAGGATTGATAAAACTGGGTTGATATAGTTGGTCTTTCTAGTTCTTATAGAACTCTGGCTGCTGCATTCTGGACTAACTGAAACTTGTAAAGGCCTTTGATCATCCAGAAAGCAGGGCATAACAGTAATCCAACCTCAAGGTGATAAAGACATGAACTAGCTTGTTCCACATTCTGTTGGGACAGTTCATTTCTTAATTTGGCAATATTGCAAAGATGAAGGAAAGCTATTCTAGTAATATTGGTTAAATGTTCATTGAAGGACCATCATGGCACCAAGGTATTTTACAGATGTACTGGATGCAATTGAGAACCTATTAAGATTAAGCATTAATTTTGACAGTTTGTTTCTAGCAGCTTTCGGACCAAAAAAATAACCTTTTAGTCTTTTTAGGTTTTTTACAGTCTTTAATCTTATAAAGTTTACTTTTAACACTTGGTTTGATCAATATATACAGTGGTGTGTCACCAGCATAGCACTGGAAATGAATGCTGTGTTTACTGATAACGGTCCCCAGTGGTGGTGTATAATGTGTACAATAGAGGTCCTATAACAGAGTCTGGTGGAACACCATACTTTTGTACAAACAGATGATTCACATGATAAGTCCGGCAAGATCTGCAGCAGGAAAGGGTTGTCCCTCTGAAGTAGGATAAAGTGGTCTATCATATCAAATGCCACACTAAGATCAAGGAGAAGCAGTGAAGATATGTTTCCTTGGTCAAAAAATAATAACAGACTGTTATTATTATGTAAAGTGAAACAAAAAGTGTCCTCTAAGCATTCAGTCATAATATCTAATTTGCTAGGTTAAGATGGACAGCTTATAGAAGCTGACAGATCTGTAAGGTTTGCGATAAAGCTACTAGCTGTCCAGTTATTTATACTACACTTAACATGATAACATGATGCGATGAACATATATTATGTATTAAGGCAAATTTCATATGAGATCAGATAATGATTGGAGACTGCTATTTTTCCAATTTTCTTTATTAATATTTTTATTTATAGTAAATATGTCTTTTCATTGGGATTTTCTATTTTCATCTTTTCACTTTATAATACTCTTTATGAAGGTCATACTGAAAAAAATGAAGAACAGGCATTAGCCTTTTAAGATTGCTGATAAAAAAAAAACACAAGGGACACCACCCAGCACAGTGTGGTGTGGTGTCTCCCACCTCCTCTGAGCATGTCTGTTTCTGTTAATAATAATAGAGGGTATAATCCTTTATATTTTAGATACTGCACACTGTGTAGTGTATTCCAGCACATTTAGCAGTTGTGGAATATGTTACATCAGTGAAGCCATAGTTAATCTGGAGTTCTCTAGGAGTTTTGTAAGACTCAGTAGTTATCGTTTAGTTAAAAATGAACTACCCTATTCATTAGTTTACTATTACTTACTAATTAACCAGTACTCCCTTATAATTAATAGTAGTTACTTAAACGTTTTTGCAGCATTATTAATCAGTCCCTGCATAGTTATCTATTAATTACAAAACAGGTTAAATCTCTATGTAATGCTGTGGGTAAGGAAACAGTCATGTCATTTCACCTATAGTCACTACAGACATACTAAGACACAGAGACTACAGTGCTATCTTGATGACAAGCTAAAGTTCAACAGGATAAAATCAGCTGTAAAAGTTTCACCGCAAAAGCAGATCTTTGATCGCAAAAATCTGAACGGTACTGGTCCAGACCATGGGTTCACCAAGTTATGGTTATTAAAACACAAATGTATAGCTTTGGATAACTTAAAGTATCATCATGAACTATTATCAAACTATTTTATCTGCAGTTTGGTTGGATATTGTTCAGAAGGTCAGCAAACACTAGGGGTGTGGGAAAAACTCGATTCATAAATGTGAAAAATCGATCTTCTAACTATTTAATTTATACCGTAATGTTGATGGAATGTAAAAAGCAGAACTGGGTAAGTGCAGCGCCCAGACAGTCTGTGGTGGCACATAATAAAAACACACATGGAAGAGCCTTCTAGATCACTTCCATTTTATTTATTAATATAAGATATTGGAAGTTAATGCATTATGGATAATTACAAATACTTTGCTTTAAAACTACTGAGTCCTCACACAGTGAGAAAATAGAAATCCTGTATAGAAAAAAAAGATGCATCAAGATGCATCGATAATCGTTTTATGATCACATCGCAGCCTCTGAATCATAATCAAATCAAATCAAATCGTGAGGTGCCTAAAGATTCCCACCCCTAGTAAACACACTGAATACATGTCATTATTGCTCAATTAATAACTGCTGTAATAATTAATTCACTTTTATGCATGGAGTAATTAACCAATTTCTTGGTAGTTAATAGTAGTGACAAGTATTAATGGAGAATTATCAGTTCTACAGAAGAGTCTGTATATTTACATTTTAACTAAATGTAAAAACTTGAATAGTATTTTTGATAAGTAACTTAATAACTTTCTAACAACACTTACTTGGTCCCCAATATATAAGACCCATGTGATGTCTGAACTCTATCCTCCACAAGAAAGCAGTATAAAACCAGTGTTTAACATTTTGGTCAAAGGTTCTAAAATGTTTTGACCATTTACAGAAACATGGGGAGATTCCTGAGGCCATCTGGGAGTCAAATGTGGAATTTCTTCACAAAGATAAATGAAAATGTGTTACAGTACAAACTGCTATGTAAAGCTGACATTTCATGGATCATAAACAGCTATGCATCTTCAATTGAAAGCCAAACCCTCAGTAACTGCAAAAATTATGAACATGTATTACTTCATGGTTTCCTAGAGTGCTCTACAGCCAAATCCGAGAGCACCTCCAGTCATGTTTAGCAGTTAATCGATATTCAGGATTTTTTTAAAGAAAATTTTTCTTTTTGTCATTTTGAAATATGTGACAACATCTATGGCAAGTTAATCGCAAATGGATTAGGCCTTGTCCTAGACTAAATTGTGGTACCAATGAGGAACCACTGGATTTTTTTTTTGTTTTTAATTTTGGCTTACGCCAAATTTAATTTGGGTCTGGGAACCTAGCCTATAATGTGCATTCATGGTTTGGTTACATCTCTATTTTTACTGAGGCATTTGGTTACATCTGTATATAAGTACTGAGGCATTTTATTGCCTCTAGCCAATGCTATGTTTTAACATGTTTTTCATCACTTGCCTTTCATTTTGATGTGTGTTTATTTGGTATGAAAATGCATTGGAAACTGTTCTAGATATACTGTATGTCACTGTAAAACTTCCATTGTTTTAAATAAAGATAATATCCTTAAGTCTTATGCTGTATGCAGAATCCCCCTAGAGGCTCTCAGCCCATGAGGTCTAGCCATGTAATGTATAGGCTCTGTGTGAAGCCAGGAGACTTTGCCGGAGATTGTGACAATGAGTCAGTAGTGCCACAAACACAGCACCTGAACATTGGTGTAACAGTTCTAAAGAGTAGGTAAAATACAACTATGGCACAGAAGTATGTGCACCCCTGACCATCACACCTATACAAGCTTGTTGGACATCCCATTCCAACACCATGAGCATTAATATGGAGTTGGCCCTTCTTCAGCTGTAACAGCCTCCACTCTTTTGGGAAGGATTTCCACAAGATTTGGGAGTGTGTCTGAGGGAGTTTGTGCCCATTCAGTCACCAAAAAAACTCCACCAAACCATATCTTTATGGACCTTAGGAAAGGGTCACCTACAAAATTGGAAGCATGTAATTGTCTAAAATGTTTTTGTAAGCTGTTGCATTGGTATCCACCAAACCCAATAAAAAGTCGAGTCTAATTCTAAATATGTTCAATTTCTTTAAGTGGATTAGGTGCTGTTCTAGCCTTGTCATTGCATTTCTCTCCCTCAGCATTCTGTATAATAACTACACTGTGTTAGAGAGATCTGGGATCTGTATGTGTTAACAGTAATGAAGAAAAAGACGCCTAATATTATATTATTCATATTAATGATATTACAACCTGTTTGAGTGTCAAAGACAGTATGTGGGGAGTGAGGAGTGGTAGGAGGTGTCAGTCAGATGTTTCACTATTCTTGGTTAACTAACTCAGCATCTTAATAGACTTGATAGTAAATAATAGAGTAATACTATAATATAATAGAATAATAGAATAATACTATAATTACCATAGGGAAAAAGCTTGCTGATAGAAAGCATGTTGTTGTAATAAATACAGAGTCATTAAAGTGCCTGTAATAATACTCAGGGTTCTATTGCTGAGCTTGATGAACATTTTTTTAAAATAAAAAAATCATGTTAATGACATTAATAAAGAAGTCAGTTATAACACTTATAATGCTGCAATAAACCTGTCACTATTTCTGGTAACAGACAGATGACAGAGATATAGTTCAGCATGTCAATTCCCAGACAGGCCGACCAGGGTCCTTCCTAGGTGGAGTTAGCGTGTTCTCCCCATGTTGGCATGGGTTTCCTCCCACAGTCCCAAGACATGCAGTAAGGCCAACTGGACATGCTAAATTGCCCCTAGGTGTGAGTAGGATAAGAAGGATAAGTGGCTTAGAAAATGTGTGTGTGTGTGTGTATAAAGTAATTTGAGGAGTTCAAGAATATTTAACATCTTAAACAATGGTTTAGCAGTGTATCCCTAATAAATCCTACACACCAACAATTCGTATTAAACACCTATAGGGTTAGATGTTCTGAGTAGTGTGTCCTGCACAAAGTTGACATGAAACTTAGGCCAGTGATCTGCATCACTCAAAAAAAAGCTTTATTTTCACATTCCTCATATACAATAGTCACTCACTGGAGCATCACATTGTCAATTTATACAAACACACATACTAGACTATTCTATCTCACAGATATATACTGAGGAGTCAGAATTCCAAAGCCCAACCCCAAATCCTGCATAAAGCGGTTTAGTGAATGTGGTGTTGAATGTGTATAGGTGGGTCAATGTCTCTGTCTGAGAGGAGACTCTGTAAAAGGACAGAATGCCAGCTGGATAGTCCACATACACTCCTACTCTGTTAGAGGGACGAGCACGGATGTCAATGCTGTTCTTATTGTGGCAGACAGAGTAACTGTTATTAGAGCAGTTCAGCTTCCAAGAGTTTTCATTCAATCCAAAAACACAGTCATCACCGCTTCCTTTCCTGCTGATTGATTTATATGTCAGAGCTATATCAGCTCCTCCTCTCCACTCAGCCTCCCAGTAACAGCGTCCGGTCAGACTCTCTCTACACAGCACTTGCTCATAGTATTCAAATCTCTCTGGATTATCAAGATATGGCTGTTGTTTTCTCTCACACACCACCTTTCTTTTCCCTTTCTGCAGGGAGAGAAGTGTGTGTGCTGTGTTTGGGTCCAGAGTGAGCTCACAGAAATCTGCATACAAGAAGAGAGATAAGAAGAGAAAACTTGACACACAAGAAGACAGATTACAGGAGAAATAAAGTGACGAAACAAGGTGAAAACTCCTGCTTTACAGTAACAAAACAGAGCTGATAATAAATAAAAAGAGTTCATAGAAAATAAACTTAGTAAAATTACTATTACAAAATGTAAGCCACAGAATGTGCCATGAGATCAGTTGGTCATGCGAGACAATGAATTATTTTTTGTTATACTTTGCACTTTGACAGTGTAATTTGTGATACCATTATTTGAAAAGCTGCAGCTTTTTTGAAATACGAGCGTTTAGAGGAGAAAACCCAACTCACAAGAAGTAAGATTAGAGGAGATATGTGTGTGTGTGTACTGACATTTCTTTGGTCCTGGTTTGATCCTGATCGCCCCTCCATGTTCCATTCTAATGAAGCAAACAAACACAGACAGAGTAGAAAATGTTTTCTTGACTGCCATATGATTGCTAGACTGAAATAGTCTGTCCATGTTAAAATTACCTTTTTTTAAATGTTACTTAATGTGGAACCACATTAAAAAGGTTTTCTAAATGTTCAATTTTTAATATATCTTCCAGTGCACTTAAACACAGTCAACTAGCATTGATAGTTGCCTTGGCCTGTCACAAGATGGTGCCTAATCCTTCTTTGGGTGTTTTGACACTTAAATGTAATACCCTCCAGTTGACGGGACAGGCCTGTTTCGCACTGCTACCTCACTGTGACATGAGTGATATGGCAGCATGACTGCTGTAGTTTGCATGCATTGATCATTCATATATTCTGTGTTTGCATAAAAATATGTAATTCACAAAACAGCATAATTCATATGTTTACTCTTACCAGCTTTCTAACTTTTTTTCTTTCTTTGCATTGCATTTGATAACTGTCATGAATTGTCAAGTAACTTCCTCCTACTCAAATCAGCCATATACGGCTAAATTAAATTAAATTAAAAATGCTCTGCTGGATAGAGAAGAGCTAGTTTACAATACTGTAATGCCCTGCTGTCTGGATGTTCCATTGAAACCTTTAATCAACTTCAGTTAGTCCAGAATGCAGTCCTTACAAGAACTAAAAAGTTTGACCATATCAACCCAATTTTAACATTGGTTGCCCTTTAAATTCCACCTTGACGACAAAATTCTTCTACTGACATATAAAGCTCTAAACAGCCTTGTCTCTTAGTACCTGAGTGAACTTATCTCTTATTATGAACGATTATGCCCACCCAGGACTGATTTTCACAGATTTCTTTCTCATTTTTATTCTGATAGGCCTCCAAAAGTGGTAGTCTGGTGATCTGTTGTCGGCAAGAAGAGGATGGGCTCCCCATCTGAGTCTTGGTTCCTCTCAAGGTTTCTTCCTCTTGCTCTTAGGGAATTTTTTCTTGCCACTGTTGCCATTGGCTTGCTCACTGGAGCTTGGACATGGATTTTTCTGTAAAGCTGCTTTGTGACAACACCTATTGTAAAAAGCACTTTATAAATAAACATTGACATGCTACTAAGTACAATTTTGCATGGTTGTTGGTTTTAATCACTGACTAACATAGTCAACAATAGCTGCAAAAATTAATTTTCCAGGGCTCGCGAGTGGTGATGCTACAGCCATCCATGGCCAGGAGTCCAAGGGAGCACAACCGGCCTTGCTTTTTCCGGGTGGGCAGGATGGCTCCCCTTCTCCCCCATCACTCAGCACATTGCTAGCCAGCACAGGCATCTGTTAGCTGACATAACAGAACTGGCGGTTGGCGCTTTCCTCCGAGTGTGTTCGGCTGTTCAATGATGTTGCGTGAGCGGCAGTTCAAAAAGATGCAGTTGCGCTTTACAGGTCTTGGAGGAAGCCTGTGCTAGCCTTCACCTTCCTAGAACTGGTGGTATCATGTGATTGAGGGAGTCCTAAGTAGTGGGTGGGATTATAACTAAATTGGGGAGAAAACTGGGTGAAAAAAAAAATTCCACATAGTAAGCAGATAACACCTCCTTAAATAACATTTAGTGTTAAAAATCTTACTACTAAAACTGTGGCATGTAAATAATTCTTTTTTTTTGCTGGGGCAAGGTAGGCAAAAAATACGGTGTTATAAGAGAATCTCACAGCTTACCTCACTTAGAGAAGCAACTATAGGAAAGCTATTCTGCGACATATATGTAAAAAGGTTTTTTAAAGTATTGCATTGTTTTCGGTTCTATGTAAAATTATATATATGTTATATAAGTTTTGAGGATTATGACTGAAATATCAGTGGGATGGAGCTAAAAAGGCCACATGTTCATCATTGTTATTCTAGAGTAGAACTGTTTTTTTCTGACAGAAGTCTTCTTCCTCATCATTACTTTGGGAGACTGTTATAGTAGACATAATATATTACACAGATCTGAACAGAGACAAAAAGACAAATGCTTCAAAAGCTTATTCAGTCTATATTAGTAATTAATTAAGTACATTCCATATCTCCAACAACTAACCTTTGTAAAGAAAGAAAAGCTTTCCAGACTCAATATATCCTACTGCCACATTTATTTAAGTTAAATAGAATTCATTAGAGTACAGCTCAACCTGATGAGGAGGTGAAGCAGACTCAGGCAAGTTCATGCACCAAAGACACCATGGACTCTGCCAACAAGGACTTTTGGACCTAATCTGCCCTCCACTTTATGGAAACCTGTCTTTCTCACCTGACCCTAGACAGCGCACTGCATCTACCTAGCTTTCAGCTGCACGAACAGTTTAAACCAAAACGGGGGGAATGTGCCTCTATGTCAACAAATTCACGGTACTGTTAAAATCATCTACACCTTATCCAGAGTCACTTTTCATCATCTAAAGTAGCAAAGAGAAAGAGAAGAAACAAAAAACAAACATTACAGGACTTAATGACTACAGGCCAGTTGCTCTCATCTCTGTAGTCATGAATGTCTTTAAATGCCTACTCATAGCCCACCTGAAGGCTACTACAAACCCCTTGGTTAATCCCCTGGAATTTGCATACAAAGCAAACAGGTCTTGACGATACTGCCACTCTAGTGACATATAGTGCTATAGTTCTGCTCGTGGACTTCAACTCAGCTTTTAACATTATAGTGCCAGAGCCTCTGCAAGTCAGTGTCCCAGCTGTCTGTGCCAAATCCCACCTGTCAGCGGATCTAACATCTGGACCAATGGTATCACAGTACAAAAAGGTTGTGTTCTCTCATGCCTTTTTGTCAATCTCTACTCATCTGTACTCCAACATCTCCATGGAACTAGTTGTGAACTTCCTGAAGTTTGCAGCACAATCATGGCTGGCCTCATAACAGTGATGAGTCTGCTTACAGAAAGGCAGCTGGTGTCCCAGCGCAGTAGTAACCATCTGTTGCTGAACTTGAAAAATCATTAAATCATTTTAATTTAATTCTTGTCTGAACCATTCCTGAAAATATAAAAACAAGCCTTGTAAATTTGTTTTACACTGAAGATGCTTTTCAGTGCAATGTAATTCTCCACAGCAGTAGTCTGGCTGCCTGGTGGAACAAGTCCTCTTTATCTCTGCAAGCCCTCAAAATTGGTTTGAAGATCATCTCTGGTCATCTTCACGACCACTGCCAAAACCTGGACTGAGGGTGTGAAACTGATTTAAGGATTATGGAGATGCAAGTAATCTACATTTCATTCCATTATACCTAGAAATCAGTCAAAAAAGCCTTCCTGCAGCATTGCAATAGCAATCATTTTATTGTTAAAAGAAAAATTGCCACGAAAATGTCATCCTTTGTGGGTTATTCTAACACAGGTGTTGGATCTGAAAGGTTGGACTAAGGTCATTATTCCTTTGTGACTGCAGTACATAACTTCTGTACTTTTGTTTTAACATCTTGCTGAATTCTTGTAAATTCTTCACAAATTTAGTTAAACTCCATTGGTTTGCAATACTCTAAATAAAACACTATACAGTTACCAAGACACTAGTAGTTTAATGTTTGGTTGCTGGCAAATTTATCCATGTCTTGTGAAACACCTCTTTTTTGGGTTTTCACAGAATGAAAGAAAAACCTCAAGAATAAAGTCTATTATTTGAGAATGAATGCTTATTAACTTAAGTTGTGGTATGTCCATAAGATAATTTGACTTAATTATCAACTTACATTTGTCACATTATTAGTATATATAAAGCATGTTATTTACTTGAAAGCCTGAATCTGTTAACATGTATCCTTTTATGTCTGGCAAGTTATAAATTTGGGCCAGTTTTATTTCTCTGTATGATGACACAACAATGAAAATGTAAAGACCTTTATACCACAGCCCACAGTGGACAACCATTCACTGCCTACATGGAATGGTTAACCTGGCTGGCTATTGATTTATTTGTCTAATCATAGCTGTAATACAGTAGTTATCAGTCAAATCTGGCAAAGATTTTCTAAACTTTACAGTTACACACCCATAGCTTTCTGTTGTGTTGTGAATGACTTTGCAGCGTTTCTGAAGTTGTGTGTGCTTTCTTTATTTAAAGTGCATTCGTAAAATGTAGCACTGGTGTTTTCATTTTGATGAAAGTGTTTTCTTAGTTTGCAGAGCTTTTATAGATTTGCAGTGTGTTTTATTATTTTTCATAACATTTGTAAAATGCAGAGCATTTGATGAAAGTATTCTCTGCGGTTGCAGCTCGTTTTTTTATTTTGTTGTACATTGGGTCTTTTTGGCCACCAGAGTGGGTAGAGTAAAACAGAGGAGAAAGAGAAAATAAAAGAATAAAATATATATAAAGCTTTTGCACTAGTTATCACTAATAAAAAAGTGAGAACTAAACAAATTAATATTCATATACTAATACTGGCACCTGGGATAGTTAACCAAGTAGTAGTGTAAAGTGTGTATGTATCTAACCAGTCCCGCTCCACTTACAGTTGCAGTAACTGCGTTACCACTTAAACAAAACAAAAGAAAAACAACCCAGCTAACAGGGAACGTTCCCACAACTTTGACTTTTTACAACGTTATGGAAAGGTTCTCCTAACGTTAGGAGCAAACGTTCTCACAATAACGTCAACAGAACGTTCTGTAAACGTTATGTGACCTTGATAAAAGTTCTCACAATGTTAGTCTGAAATGTTCTCCGTGTAACATTAATGGAAAGTTCTTTTAACTGTTTTTTTTTTAAATAAATAGTGTAAGTGACTGTATGTATAATGTTCTTTAGACACATATTAGGAAACATTAGTCACTGTTTTACATCCATTTTTTGAGATGATAAGGTGCAGAGTTGAAAACTGAATCCATTGTGTTTTTTTGCTTAACATAATATTTAATTTAATAATAGATTTAAGATAAGCTATTACTTTTCTTAGTTTTTTTTCTGACTGCATTTAATAAAAACTACATTAAAAACAAACTGCTGTTACTAGAAACAACCAGTTTTCCTCAGCCTGTTTTGAGTACTGTTGCCATGGTGATGGAGATTCAGCGGTTAAACAAGCAGACTGAACCGGTTTAAGCCAGCTGCAGTTAGTCTTCTCCGGTTTATTCCAGAGGGGCGCCTGTCAGCCTACTAAACTACAAGGTAAGAAATGCAGAGTAAAATACTTTTTTTGTCAATGTTGCTTGTGTTGAGGTTTATATAAAGGTTTGTAATGCATTCTATAAAGGTATCCCATGGATTTAGTATGTTAGGTTAGCTAACGTTAGCTACCTTTTAATTTATTTCAATTTAACAGCTAGCCATTTAGCTAGCTAGTGTAGCTACTTAGCTAACATTAGCCAACATTAAGTTAGTTAACTAGGTTAACTATCTTGCAAACTTTAC
>JAILXH010054993.1:6227-16461 GCA_023558415.1 Piaractus mesopotamicus | reverse complement strand
CTTTGCATTGCGCTTGGTGATGTAAGGCTTGGGTGCAGCTGCTCGGCCATGGAAACCCATTCCATGAAGCTCTCTAAGCACTGTTCTTGAGCTAATCTGAAGGCCACATGAAGTTTGGAGGTCTATAGCAATTGACTCTGCAGAAAGTTGGCGACCTCTGCGCACTATGCACCTGAGCATCCGCTGACCCCACTCTGTCATTTTATGTGGCCTACCACTTCGTGGCTGAGTTGCTCTCGTTCCCAGTCGCTTCCACTTTGTTGTAATACGACTGACAGTTGACTGGAATATTTAGTAGCGAGGAAATTTCACAACTGGACTTGTTGCACAGATGGCATCCTCTCACAATACCACGCTGGAATTCACTGAGCTTCTGAGAACGACCCATTCTTTCTCCAATGTTTGTAGAAGTAGTCTGCATGCCTAGATGCTTGGTTTTATACACCTGTGGCCATGGCAGTGATTGGAACACCTGAATTCAATTATTTGGATGGGTGAGTGAACACTTTTGGCAATATAGTATATTTTGACAATTATCAAAGAGTCAGATTTTTTTTAAATCATGTAACTTGCGTACTAATGACTGATGATTCATTGAGAGTAAATTTCAATTGATCTATTGTGAAAACCCCCCATAATTATGGGCCTAATTTTACAATTTGGTTTTTGTGAACTAAGAGTAGTTCAGTACAGATTTAGTGTTTTGGTTTAACGACTGATCATTTGGATCTGTTCACCAGCTTACAGCCTAATAATCATCCACACTGCTGTAAGTGGGTCAGAGCTTCTTGTACAGTCACTTTGTCCTAATGCCCTTTTGGCACAGCTTTGGTCCTGCCGGCTCAGGGACGGAAACTGTGGTAGCTAGAGCTGCACAACAAGCCAACACTTCAATGTGTAAGTGGTTTTGTCTTTCAGCATAGACTGAAAGTAACTAAAGAAATGAAGAGACTGCAATTACTAGCAGACAAACACAAAATTGTTTGAAAGGTTCCCACATCTTCAGGAATGCTATCATTAATGCTGTGATAGGTAGAACAGTGTCTGGTATTGAAACAACAGAAACATTAAAACAGTAAAAACACTACAAGATTGCTCGCTGACTGTTCTGTAAATTATACCAGTTTACTGGTGACAGAGTGATATGTTAGTTCCATTCATTTTTGAGGGCTTAATGGTTTGATGTGTGTATGCTAGTCTTTATAGAGGCTGCTATGAGCAACAGCAAACACAGATGGGCATTATATTCATTGTTTTGATACTTGGAGAATCATCACTATTTATTAGAAATAATCAAAAGTATTCATGAACTTAGCATGAGCTGTCCAAGGATCATTAGATTGGGTAGATATGCTTAAGGTCAGTCACATGATGCAGCTGGCTTGGTAGGGTGTGCTAAATTTAAAGAGCAGTCATAAGTGTGAAACTGAAACACTGAAATTCCGTATGCAAATGGGCTTCTAATCAATCACTAAGGATAAGGTTCCTAGACCCAGATTATGTGCAAGCCTGTACTTAATGGGATCTTACTGGTCAAAATTAAGTCAAGTCAAAGTTTATCTCAATAGCACTTTTTTACAACAGGCATTGTCACAAAGCAGCTTTACAGAAAAATCCAGGTCCAAGTGCCCATGAGCGTTGCCAGTGGCGACAGTGGCAAGGAAAAACTCCCTAAGGGCAAGAGGAAGAAACCTTGAGAGAAACCTATCCTCGTCTGATTGACCCACGGACAGCAAAAGAATAATACAAGAGCAACATGAACAGAGAATAGGCTTTTACCATTAGTATAAAATATTAAAATACAGAAAAGGGTAAAATCGGATGAAGCAATGGTTATGATTAAAAAATTGGAGTCTGTGCATGCAGCAGTATCATCAGTAGGGTCTGTTCATGCAGATGAGGTTTGTACAGCGTTGTACAGCTAGAAGCTCCATGGTAGTTAAACCGGTCCAGGAGACGGGCAAGCAGTGGGCACCCGATCAAGGCAGATGAAGCTACAGCATCAGACCGCACAGGATGGGCAGTTCAGCTCGGCAAAAAAATCACAGTTAGTTTTGTTAAGAAAGACTAATTACAGTACACATTATTAGCAGAGTGCAAAAGAGACTAAGGCCCAATCCCATTCCCCGAGTGTTATGAGAAAAAAAGAAAAACCACCAAGATGGCTGCACGAGCGACCAAAGAAACTCACTAATGTAAGTGTTTTCACTGTTAAAAAATTACGAAAACCATTGTATTATCTTAGTTTAATGTCGTTTTGATGTATTATGGTCGTTTTGTTCGTAACAAGCATACAAATCGCTAAAAGTATGTTAATGTCTCGGTAGCAATTCTTGTTCGAATTTTCCCGTTCCACCTTAAATAGCCCAGCAGTACTGACACCTAAAGCGCCAGAACGTAACTGCTGCACCATTTAAGGTGGAACGGGAAAATTCGAACAAGAATTGCTGACTTCAGCTTCATATCACCAATGAATTAGCAGTGGGCGATAATAAATAATTGTCTTATAGCCCCTCTTTGAAAGCATGTTACCCTAAATGTAACTAAAGCCCAGCAGCGAGGTTGCTGAACTTTTCCCTTCTCTGCTATCACTGAAGACAGGCCGGGTTGCTTACAGAGCACCGCTAGTAGCCTGTTAATGAAGCAATGTTTTATTATTTATTTATTTTATTTTTTATTTGAGGTTTGTCCCATTTTTTTTTTTTATTTGAGGTTTGTCCCATTTTTTTTTTTATTTGAGGGTTGTCCCATTGTTCTAAGAACAATTTCACCCCTTGCCCCTACCACTTAGCCCTCTGTTTTGCGCGTTCACATCTAGGGGTAGGGTGTCCCAATTCTTGTTGAGATAGAGGGGTAGTGTGAAGGGTTAGGGCTATATGGCCCTTCAAACTGAGGTTTTTCAGAGGCACACTCGAAACAGAGCGTTATGAAAAAAAAAGAAAAACCGGCAAGATGGCTGAGCGAGCGACCAAAGAAACCCACAAATGTAAGTATTTTCTCCGTTAAAAAATTACCATAACCATTGTATTATCTTAGTTTAATGTTGATTCAATGTATTATGGTCGTTTTGTTCGTAACAAGCATACAAATCGCTAGAAGTATGCTAACGTCTCGGTAACTGGCTAGCTAATTTTCCCGTTCCACCTTAAATAGTTCCAGCAGTATTGACGCTTGAAGCGCCAGAATGTAACAACTGCCCCATTTAAGGTGGAACGGGAAAATTGGAACAAGAATTGCTGACTTCAGCTTCGTATCACCAAAGAATTAGCGGTGGGTGATGATAAATAATTGTCTTATATGAACTCTTTGAAAGCATATGATGCCCTAAATGTAACTAAAGCCCAGCAGTGAGGTTGCTGAACTTTTCCCTTCTCTCCTATCACTGAAGAGCTCCCATGAGAGCTCCCTGAGATGTCAGTGCCCCCGCTAAACTGTCAACAAACCTGAGTGAACATGTGAGAGCAGCAGGATGACAGCACCAACAGTCTCAGTTTACTGAGAGCACCAATACTCCATGTCCATGAATCCCCAGATCTGCACTTTTTATCTAACGAGAAAAACGTAATTACTGAAGGCTCAACCAAACAAGTAGGTTTTTAGCCTAGACATAAAGACTGAGGCTGTGACTGAGTCCCGAACACTGACTTGGAGGGTTATTCCTTAGCTGGAGGGTTTTGTATGAAAAGGCTGTACCCGCAGGTGTAACTTCATTAATTCTGGTTGCTCAAAGTAAGCCAGTACCTTGTGATATTGTGAAACAGATAAAAAAAAAAATACATTTGCAAATCAAACATGTAAGTTGCTGGTGTTCTAAGAACAATAGTTGGCCGCTTCAGAGGCCAAACCTCAACATCACTAAATGTATTTGGGAATCCTTGAATTGTGAGGAACAGAAAATGCAACCAACCAGTGAACTTTGGAGGAGTGGGAAAAGTACAACTGCAGATTTCTTTTGAAAACTGAAAGCTATTACACTAAAAAAAAATGGAAGTGGCAACAGGTCGATACAGTAAATACTGAAACATTTGATATTACATTTATTTGTTGAGGCTAGTGTGTAATTTTTTAAAAGAAATAAAATAATAAAATATAAATTTTCTGTGAATAAAGTGTAGTCTCTTTTGCACGTTTGCACAGTCCTGTATAATGGAAGTTATTTCACTTCAGTATGTCTGTTAACCTTTATATGCTCCATGTTGCTATAGGTATATTCGGCTATATGGCAGGAAGTTCAGCAAAGAGGACCATGTGCTGTTTATCAAGCTCCTGTACGAGCTGGTGACTCTTCCCAAGCTGGAGATCAGCATGATGCAGGGTTTTGCCCGTCTCCTCATCAGCTTGCTCAAGTAAGGCTAGACCCTCCACGCTTACATATGAAACCTCCTGACATGGTTATGTTTTTTTTGTCCCACTGTTCATGCTATAATTAGGGGTAGGTGATAAGGTAAATCATTATTGTGATAAATTATATCAAAGTAAGCTTTGATATAAGAGATAAACTTGAGGTGACCTTAGTGACTTGTTGCCTCCTAATGTGAATGTACGGTTAGGAGTATCATAGATTGTGTTAAATAGAGCTATTGAAACCATTGTCGATATCTCACATTTTATAGCATGAAATCTGACTGTATTCAATTCTCTGCATGAGAAAAAAATAGTATTATCATGTGCATTGTGACTGACATCCTTATTCATAAACATGGGATGCAGCCATAGTGCCATAGTGACATTATTTGGGTGAAGTTCAGTCCTTTTGTGCTTTGTGCTTGAAGAAGCTATGTGTCAATAGGGAAGAAGTCTATTCTATGTTTATATTTGGCTCAGGGCTACAGGGCAGTTGTTGCAAACTTAAGTATCCAGCTCTAAATATCTGTCATGTATAATGTACTACTTTTAGTAACTAATTTAAAGTAAACAGTGCTTAGTCATTTCTACTGGATGGTAATGTAAAATCTTAATCCTCTTGTGTAATTATCTGTCCTTTCAGAAAAAGAGAGTTGCTATCTAGAGATGACCTGGAATTACCATGGAGACCCTTATACGAGTTACAGGAAAGGATCCTGTATTCAAAAACAGAACATCTTGGCCTGAACTGGTTCCCCAGGTAACAAACAATTAATTTAAAATTTTCTTAGCATTTACAGTCAGGCTCCTTCATAGTTCATATTCTTATTAGTTTTTGAAACTACCAAATATCACTATTTATTTCCTAAAATTAAGACTTTGCCTAAAGGGGTATTGCATTTATAAAAAAATTATATTTCAGAATTTCTGTATGATCAAATGATTACTGTGTAAACAGTCACTCAGAATAATTTGTTGTAAAATGTTCCATTGTAGAGAAACTCACCCAAAATTGTTAACTTGTTAACAGTGTTGGTAATAAGAACCAGACATCCAAGGCATGTAATACCTAAGTTGCATCATGGAATTTTTTTTTTTTTTACAACACTCACCGAGTGCTTTATTACGAAAACTAAACTAATTCTGGATAGGGCTCTCAAAACAGCTTTGATTCTTCATGGCATTGGTTCCACAAGGTACTGGAAACATTCCTTTGAGATTCAAGTCCATGTTGACCAGATTGCATCATGAAATTCATGAGATTTTTCAGTTGCACTTTAATGGTGCAAATCTCCTGTTCTTCCAGATCCCAAAGGTGTTCTATTGGATTCAGATCCAGTGGAAGGCTTCTGATGAACACTGAACTCTTTATGTTCATGAAACCAGTTTGAGATGATTTTTGCCTTGTGACATGGTGCATTATTGTGGTAGAAGTAACCATTAGAAGATGAGTAAATTGTGGCTGCGAACAGATGCATATGGCAAGCAAAATACTCAAATAGGTTATGGCATTCAAGCAATGATTGATTGGTAATAACAGGCCCAAAGTGTGCCAAGAAACATTCCACACACCATTCTACCACCTCCACCAGCCTGGACTGTTGACACAAGGCAGGTTTGGTCTATGGATTTGTGCTGTTGGCTTCAAATTCTGACCCTACCATCTGTGTGCATCAGCAGAAATCAAGATTTGTTAGACAAGGCTAAGTTTTTCCAGTGTTCAACTGTTGCAGCGTCAGCTTTCTGTTCTTGGCTGACAGAAGTGGAACCTGACATGGTTTTCTGCTGTTGTGGCCCATTCGCCTCAATATTCGATGTGTAGTGCATTTTAAGATGCTTTTCTACTCACCACAATTGTACAGAGTATCAGTCTGAGTTACCATAGCTTTTCGGTGAACTCAAACCAGAAAAGCATCACCACAAATATTGGCACCCCAGGTACACATGAGCAAAAAAAGTCTGTAAAAAATCATTCTTTATTGTTTATCCTTTTGATATTTCATTCAAAATAGTAAAAAAAACACAAACCTTTTTGGAGAAAATACAAAAAACAAGGAAAAAACATTAAATCCTATCAGGAAATAAATATTTTCTCAAATCTGTGTGTACCACAATTATTAGCACCCTTTCATTTAATACTTTGTGCAAAACCCTTTGTAAAGGTAACAGCTTTGAGTCTTCTCCTGTAGTGCGTTATGAAAATGGAGAACACATGGCAAAGGATCTGAGACCTTTCCTCCACGCAGAAAGTCTCCAGATCCTTCAGATTCCAGGGTCTACACTGTGGACATCTTTAGCTCACACAGCTCCTACAGGTTTTCTGTGGGATTTATGTCAAGAGACTGGGTGGCCATAGCAAAACCTTTAATATATGGTCAGGTTTTGATTTTATTTCTGCTGATATTTGATGGAATCTGTAAATTGTCCAGAGCCTTTGGAAGAAAAAGACCCCCACAACATCACAGAACCTCCACCATACTTCACAGTGGGGATGGGGTACTTTTCTGCATCACTATCTTGGTGTCCACGCCAAACTCGCCTGTATTTTAGTCTCATCTGACCATAGAACACGGTCCCACTGGAAGTTCTAATAACATTTGGCAAACTATAGATTGAAGCTTGAGTTTGTTGGTGCTTGACAGCAGAGGCTTTCTTTTGGCAACCCCCACAAAAAACTTTATATAGGTTTTGTTTGATTGTAGTTTAGGAGACGTTATGACCCCAAGATCCAGCTAATTATCACAGATGTTGAACTGCAGACTTTAGAGATTCTTCATCCACTCAAACCATCCTTTTCACAGTGTGTGGAGTCATTGTAGACATATGTTCTTTTCCCAACGGATTCTTAATATCTCCAGTTGTTTTAAGCTTATTAATTATTGCCCAGAAGTTGAAATGGCCATTTTTAACTGTTTAGCTATTTTCTTGTAGCCATTTCCTGATTTGTGCAGCTCAACAGCCTTTTGTTGTACATCATTGCTGTATTCTCTGGTTGTTCTCATAGTGATAGATGACTGAGGGAATTTGGCCTGTGTTTCATCTCATATGTATTTCAGGAAAAACAGGGAACCAGAGAAGTCATGGCTGACCGGTTAAGTGTTCCTAATCGATTGGCTGGACTGAAAAATATAAAATATGAATGGGGAATATACTTCAGTTAGATTTCACTCTTAATATTTTCTAGGGGTGCCAATAATTGTGGCACACACAGATTTAAGAAAAGTATTTTTTTCATTACAAGATTGATTTTTATTTTTTTTCAGTCATTATACCATAAATAAAGGTTAGATTTTTGCTAATCTTTGAATAAAAGATCGAAAAGAAAATGTAATCAGGAATATCTTTTAAAGCTCATGATTACCAGGGGTGCCAATGTTTATGGAGCGCATTGTATATGCCACATTGCCATTGGCATATAGCAAGTCCAGTGCCTTATTTTTCCTGGTGGGACAACTGATGTAGTGTTTGAATGTGGGCAGAATGCAGGAGAGATTGGCATGATGAAAGTACCCAGAGATGATGAACTTGGCTTTGGGAGACATTGCACATGGAGACATCAACAACACATGGTGATACACACACCACTATAGCAGTAAAATGAGAAAATTCCCTGGGCAGGTAGTATGGTGTCATGCTAACTGCTAATAGTTCAGTGTCCGGAGTACACGGGTGTTCCTTTACAGTAATATGACCCGGATTGGATTTACTGTTTACAAATATTGCTAAACTGCAGGAATCAGTTTCACAAATCAGCACACAAAACTACACTCCCAGCATTTCTACTCCAAGCTAACACTATTAGTCCATTATGTTTGAGGAGGATCTCACATTGCCCTTTATCACAGATTGCACTGTAGGTTTGTAGCTTCTCAGCTTTTTCCGTTGCTCTGCACCCCCAGAAGGGCTTACGGATTTCCTGTGGGATGATGGGTCTGTAGTCTGGGGACAATGGTGTTTTTTGTTTGTTTGTTTGTTTGTTTTATTTATTTTTTATTGCAAGTAACCATTTAAACAAGAACAAAAAAGCAGTAGAATACATAAAAGCTCAACATTCACCTATTAAAAGAAAATGGAAACAAAAATGAAAACCATTCAGATAAAACTGAATAGCTCTAACACAGTTATTTCATTTACAAAATGTCTTGTTTTGCTGCTGGCATAAATTCACTAATGTAGAAATGTAATTACATAGATTTGTGCACACAAGGTATTTTTCTGTCAAATTTATTATAAAACACTCTTCAGCGTCAAAAAAGGTTAAACAAAAAGTAATAAAATATAGTGTAAGGGGAATTTCTTTACCAGTCTTTCTTTTGAAGTCTAACAAAAGATCAACAAAAATAATGCCAAAATAAAACTTATTTATCTAGATACCATTATGTTTTGTTGTTTTATTTTTTTTTTTTTATGATTATCAACATTACATATAAAAATTTGGTTCTGTGGTGGTTTTGGACAGTGAATAAAATGCCTATATTTGCTTGATTGACATCACAACCCCTGTTTTCTATCACCACCACTGTAAAAATATCTGAGCTGCTAGGTTTCTCTACAATAACCCAATTCAGAACACTCTGAGTGACTTTGTTTACATCTCAACAATTAAATTGTTCAAAAATGGACACATTTGAAAAATTTATGAAATTCCACTTTATGCCTGAGCAGTGGAGAGTTATGTTTCATTTGCTTTACTGTTTAAAAGTAATTGTGTAACTACAAATGCCATGTATTTATGCAATAAATTACGTTTACATTTAATTTATATTGTATATGAACAAGATCAAGTTTCCACGTCTGACATTCTCCATTCGTTTTGATGTTAAGGGTGTCAACGTGCTAGAAATCTAAAGGATTTCACAAACAAGACTGCATACACATCAGTAACTTTTTTTAAAGTATCTCCTCTTTTTCAGCCCCACTGATAATTTTGACTTGTAAGGGTTAAATTCCCTCTCACTTGTAATCTCATAGGTCTTACGCCCCGTGTTTCTTATCAACAACCTTTAAATCACAGAATCGCAAATTGCATATTCTGCATTTTATAAGAATATTTAGTAAATTCAGTTTTAGTTTTGGCTGGCTAAAGCTAAATTAGACACCAAATCAGTAATTGCTTACTTTAGTCCATGCTGTGCTGAGTTTGTCTTTGTATCTCTACATTTAGTTCTCTGCGGCCACGCTCTACTTCTAAGCACATAATCATAAAAATTGCTCAGAGGTGGTAAGGATGTTTGCATTTTTGTGTTGCCTTTCAAATTCCATTTCACCTGCCTTTCAGGCACTGTGTCAAGTATTGTAATAAAATTAATTGCATGGCATATTGCAAAGAAGAAAAATCACCTGACACTTCAACCTAGTTTTAACGATTGAATTGTCTATTTTAGTCTTTCTATTCAACTATTAAAGTACAGGCCTAGAGCTGGCAATCTGGCTAATAGACTAGTGAAGTTGTGCATCGTTCTGTTGTTATGCCCATATTTGGATCTCTGGGCCTAAGCTTGAATTCGAATGGGTCTTTCAAAACATTGCCTCTGTCGAGCCCTGTGGTAAATAAAAAAAATGTTCAGAACCCAGTAAACTTTATTCTGTGTACATTTTTCTCCTGGATATCCCTGGACCCTCATAGAATCATAGTACTAATATTGCTCCATGTAAGCTAATGCTGCTGCACATCAATTTCTCATCACCTAAGCAGCACAAAAGTAAGGCTTGTTGATATGTCCTACAGTAGCACATGTATATAGATAGCTTCGTACATAGGTAGGATATTTTGATAGCTTAAATCACTTTTGAAGCCAAAGTCAACTTCTTATTCACTAGTTTCTTGTATCAGCATTTTATATATATGTATATATATATATATATATATATATATATATATGTATGTACC
>JAILXH010054895.1:18228-34700 GCA_023558415.1 Piaractus mesopotamicus | reverse complement strand
GTGTGTGTGTGTGTGTGTGTGTGTGTGTGTGTGTGTATAAAACAAGAATTTGTATTCAATACCACATATGAATGCATCTCAAATCGGAATTGATGATATGTTTTTTTGCTTTTCACACTGCCACATAGATGATACATTTTACCTACTGTGTGAACGCCTTATTCCACTGTCAGTCTTCAGCGTATGTGGGCTTATTTTCAGGCACATAACACTCTCTCAGTAATGAATATAAGCCAAAATTTTGACAAGATTTTAGTAAACTCGATGAATAAAAATAAAAAAGCTAACATTAATTCCGTGTGTATTTGTCTCCTTAACAGCTCATGACGGTCATGTTTGGCTTAACGGTTATGTCTGATGATGAGAGACAGTTCATGAAGCTAGCCTATAGCTGACTTCAGCTTCATATCACCAAAAACCTGGGGTGGGCGAAAATTAATAATTGTCGCATTCTCCCTCTTTGAAGTCACATGATGCCCTAAATTGAACTAAAAACCAGCAGCAGGGTTGCTGAACTTTACTGTTCCTCTGTTGTCCGGTTCGCGGGGTAAGATTTTAACCAGTACCCCTTGTAATTCAGTTCCAAGGGCCAAGATGACATTCGAAAACAAGTGGCAGGGGTAAAATAAGAAATAGGACCGTGGCCACGGCTTTGATGCGTTAAAGGGCCTCAGTGACATAGAATCTTCCTTCTGCTGTATTCATTGTTGTAACAAAATGCTGATACAGTGCAAAGCAGATTAGAGCTCTGTATGTTTATGTCATACGTTCCAATCAAGAACTGCTTCAAATAGGCTCCTGAGTTGCGTTGGCCCTATCATCAGGAGATCACGAGTTTAAACTCTGGTGATGCTACAGCTGTCTGTGGCCAAGAGTCCAAGAGAACACAACTAGCCTTGCTTTCTCTGGGTGGGTAGAACGGCCCTCTTTCTCCCTCATCACCCAGCGCGATGCTAGCCAGCACAGGCGTCTGTTAGCTGTCCTTGCTGATATTTTACATATGTTGCCTTTTTTTTTGTTACCCAACGCACTTTCCCCCATGCATCTTTGTAATCGGATGCTCTTCTCACAGTGTTGCCGCGGTTTCACTCACCACTTCTCCAAAATCCTGCAAGGCAGGACTAGACTGGACCGGACATGATTACTGCCTTCACTTTTGTGTTTTTAACATTTTTCTGTCATCAATGTATACGGTGCATATTTAATGTATGTGGGAAATATTAAAATTAATTTAGTATACACCTACATTTCTAGTGTGACGTGAGGACGACTGCAATTCCACCGTTTCGATTGTGAATCTCAATTAAAGAATTCTTGACGTTTATCCCACAGAGTACGCAACTAAATGCCAACACCTCGATGATTGTAGTTAGAACTCCACCTAGCACCAACAAAGCATGCAAAGAAACTAACCACTAGCTTGAAACAGGGTAAATTCACTAACAATCACTGGGGAACAAAGGGGAAAAACAGTTAATTAGTGGTGTGCAATTTAGGTATGTAGTTATTGTGACACAAGGTGGCACTATACGCTTGCAGCTAAACACCCGCCATTATATCCAGGGAGGAAGAACTGGTCTGGAGAAGAAACGTAAGAAGACCTACTTCCGGTGTCGTGTTGTGTGTACGTTATTTCCAAAAATCTACAAATATTTGGTTTTTTAAATAAATGATAAGTATACTAACGATGATGATATGATGGTAGTACTCAATTTAACAATGTGGAAGTCGTTTACGCTGTATTTCTAGGACCGACTATTTTTTAAAAATACGCTTGCAATGCTTTGAAATAGCAAGCCTTGCTAACCTTAAAGCTAACTTACCACTGAATGATTTAAACGTTAGCTAGCAAGCAGTCTTCAACAATCTGAAACATGCATAGTTTGTTTTTCATTCCCAAAGTTCGGTTGGCTGCGACAAAATTAAACCCATGTAATACAGTGACCCACCAATTTATCAGCTTGTAGTGCTAACCAACCAGGGCATTCACCGGCATCTAGAGCGTTATAAAATAGCAGTGTTTAACTTAGTTTTATTTTGGAGGCACAACTGAAACGGCCTCATGAAGTAACTGAGGTAATGTAATGCTTAATTATAATGTGGTTTATCGGATGTAATATTTCAGGGTGAAGAAGAGTAGAGGGTATGCCTTTCTTACACGGCTTCAGAAGAATAGTTTACGAATACCAACCACTTGTGGATGCAGTGATGTGTGTTGTAGAGATGGAGAAAGGGGAAACTAACCCTCACAGGTAAGCTTACGTTGGTAAGGACACCAGCTAATGTTTTGTAAGCATTTTGTATGCTCTCTCCAGTAAAACTTGTTTACTGTACCTCTCTTTTGGCTGGTTCCGTCAAGTTGTTAGCTGCATTCTTATAGTGCAGCAGAGTTTGCTGTGTTTGTTTTAACCTTGTATAGGCCTGACATGGATGATGATGATGACATCTGTAAATCTCTCATTGAACTACTTGAAAAAGAGTCCCAGTCGCCGGTATTTATCGAGGGAATCAGCTACTCTTTGTTTAAAGTGGCAGAACTGGGGAAAATCAGTGTTGCCCAAGTGCTCTTGCGCTATGGAGCTGACCTAAACTTTGAAGGTTAGTATTATTCCAGAAGTTTTTTTTTTTATCCTTGTAAGAGCTCTGCTATGTATGTAAATTCAGTACAATGGTCTACCAAGTTTTAGTTTGTGTCCTGACAAGGCACATTAACCATATTATAACTAAAAACAAAGACTACCTTACTGCATTTTGATTAAAAGTGCTGTGCATTGCATTACTTTCTATAGGCACACATAAATTGTGCTAAAAAAATGCAGTATAAAATGTAAATTATTGTGACGTTTTGTTTTCATTTTGTTTTAGTACAATTCGTGTGTGTCTATGGAAAGCAATGCAATGCACGTCATGCAGACTCTAATCAAAATGCAGTAGGCAGCCTTTGTTTACAGTCGTGCTATGTTCAATGTGCCATGTCAGGACACACATTGAAATTCACTAAACCTTTATTTACATTAAATTGTGCTAAAGTGAAATTAAAATAAAATGGCCAAGATATTTAACACTTGTATTGCATTTCATTTCGGCATAGATGAAATCTGTAGCAGCGTTATCAAGTTCAGATGCAGAGTTAACAGAATTCAACTCATAAAGGCTTTGGCCATTAACCTGGCTGAATTAAATTTGGTGTGTCTAAGGTAGAATTCTGCAGCACTGTAGAGTCTGTCACCCCTGTTGGCTCCCTGGCTTATCCAGCAGAAACATTTTGTAAACTCACATTGTGTAGATGTTTACATTTGTAGTTTAGTTTCCTTGGTGTGGAGCAAAGCAGAAAGACTAATACTGGTTCTGTTTTAGCATTCGTACAGACATTTGATATCAAACGAAAAGATATAAACAAAAAAAACTTGATTGGTAGATAGGTAGATTTTATGGGATTTGGTGACAATAAGTGGGGAATATCCAGTGAACCTTCTGGAATATGCTGTACTTTGACTTGGCTGAGCTTGTGGGTCTAATCTATGTCTTGTGATGCCTGGAGCAGTATGACGAGAGACCATGCATTACCATGATGTTTCTGACGCTAATATAGGTGAAATAACTGAAAACACACAGCCTTGAGTGTGTTACTGCTTTTATAAAATGCAGTATTAATATATATTATGATTGGTGTGTGTGTGTGTGTGTGTTTCAAATGTTTTTGGAATGTGATTCATCCACATTTTAAAACTAAAACTATTCTATAAATTACCCATTCAGATCACCAAGTCTGAACATGCCAAAGCATTTCAGCTTTATATTCTGATTCCTTCCTAACAGACCCAGTGTCCTACTACAACTCCTTGCACATTGCAGTGCTTAGGAATAAACCACAAATGGTACAATTGCTAGCTGGACATGGGGCAAAAATTGACAAGAGGGATAGGGTGAGTCTGTTATTATATGTCAGACTGTCACTCGTTGAAAAACAAAATCTGACTGGTTTGACGTAAAATGCCTTCCATCTGTGTTTTTTAAATGTTTTTTGCATGTAGATTCATGAGAGTAGCCCTCTGGACCTTGCCAGTGAGGAAGCAGACAGACTCTCCTGCCTCCGCATGCTTTTGGATCTTGGAGCCGATGTCAATGCCAAAGACAAGAATGGTGATGTATCTGCAGGAATATTATCTAACTGCAATATGTCATAAATGGCCAGCCACAGGTAGTTTCATCACATAGACCTCTCTAGGAAAACTAGAATATGATTTTTCGATTGTGTGTCATAAAACACAAATCCTTACAAAAGACCTAAAGATCCATGTATCTTTTACCACACCTGAGGCCATATGTATGAAAGAATGTGCAGAATTCACATTTAAGTCATCTATACGTGTATTTATAATGTTGTCTGTGAAGATGGTGTTCATTAGACATGAAAATTTGTCCAGCCAAATGAAAAGTGTGTATGTATGCACTCCCATATTTACTCATAAAAGATTTGAAATTCCTTTTTGCCTAAATTAAAAAAAAAAACAAGTTATTAGCCAGTTAAAACATTAGCCATTAGCCAATTTAAAAAGTAAAATACAAAATGCAAAAATAATAAATTTGCCAATTAAAAAATTAAAATGAGCTATTTGTCCATTTTGCACAAATAATACATGTGAAAGCATTCTCATATCAGATTAGATTACTGCGCAGTAGCCGTAAAGCAGCCATTGGGCACAATTATGCATGGCTGTAAACAGTAATTGAATACTTTTTTAAGAAAAGTTTGATCATTTGGGAAAGTGGTCATATTGATACATGTGAGAATTTTCATGTAAACTCAAACATATTTTGATTTGTGCTAGTGGCAAAAAAACTTGTACATCTTTTTTTTTTAAATGCACAAACTATTATTCTATGTTTTTTTTGTTTTTTGTTTTTTTTAAAATTCTGTTGTACCTATAATCAACATTTGTCAGTCATTTCCATTTCCATTCCCAATCCCCATCCCATGTGGAGGAGTACACATCATCTTGCATCAAGTTTCACTTTCATAAAAATTTTTATGTAGATAGTTGCTCAGCATTTTTATGTGTACGCTGTTCATATATATCTATGGCTTCTGGAATGCACACCACACTAGCAAATGTTTATCCTTTTTTTCAGGCAAGACTGCCTTGCTGCATGCTTTTGCCAGCAGTGACGGATTGACAGTCAATAACGCATGCAATATTCAGCTGCTCCTGGAGAGAGGTATTTAACTTGACAACTTATTGTCATTAAAAATGATGAATCCCTTTGAACATACGGGTCATTCCACCCCAACTCAACTAGGGCCTGACAGGTCAGCAAAGCAAGTTCAAGCAGTTTATTTCATACAACCTTGCAAATTTTGAAAACATTTTAGTCAACCCAAATCAGAAATCATAATGCATTTTCTATGTGTACTATGACCAAAAATCTGCAGACGGCCAAAAAAAAAATTATGGGAAGACAAGGTGTGTCTTTTAAGTAATACGTTGATTATGCTTAATATGACCTGAGACATGTTAAGAAGGTGAAAAAATGTCCCTTTCAATTTCAGGTTGACTTTAAACATTGAGTTTATTTGCTTGCAGAACCACTGAACTGAGCTAAACTATTAAGTAAGGATAAATATAACACCAAGAATAATTAGTTTTTTTTCTGTGTCTGAACATGAAATATCTTTTGTTTCTTCTTATTTTTTTTAAGAATTGAAGAATTCTCTTATGTAGTATGTAAACGTTTATCAAACACTCACCTATATTTTTCTCAAAAAAAAAGACTTAATCAGCAGAAAAAAATCTTAGTGTAATCAAATTTGCTTCGTTTTCCTGAACACACAGCTGTAAGAATCTTTTAATTCACGTTTCTAGAGTTAAAACCTAGCTATCATTTCCCAATGTGCTGACAGTCAGTGCGCTCCCCTGGGATGCACTGCTTCAAACTGATTTTTTGCGTCAATAAATACACCTAATTGAGCTCATCAGCTAATTAGCAAAGCCTTAACAAACTGAATTCAGAGGATTAGAACAGGGAAACCTCCGATCTTTCCAAATGAGTAAATGAGTAATTCATATGCTTAGTAAATACAGGAAAACAAAAAAGATTTATTTTTAACTATGAAAGATTTCTCGCACTCATGTAAAACATTTTTCAATAAATCAGTGTATTACTTGACTATATTAAGTAAATATTCTTATTGTGGCATGTATTCTTGGTAGGTATTTCAGCTTTTACAGCAGTTAAACTTAAAGATTTAGAATCAGTTTAGAATCTGCTAGAGGTGCAGGACCCTCTCTACCAGGAGACCAAATCCAAAGTTATAAAATCACTAAAGAAAACGGGTAGGACGGCTATAAGGCGCTGCGTGGTCATCCATTACCACTGGATCTTATTTCACCATAACAGCACATTTTATCACAGATGAGTGGCAGCAGCGTCTCCAAACAAGAGCAGTGAATGAGAACCTTCCAGTTCACTTGCCACATCACTTCCATTTGTTTTATTAATAAGAGATATTGGGTGTAAATGCATTATGGATCATTACAAATACTTTGCTTCAAAACTACCAAGTCCTCACACAGTGAGAAAATAGAAATCATGTATAGAAAAAAAAAGATGCATCAAGATGCATTGATAATCGTTTTATAATCGCATTGCAGCCCTCTGAATCGTAATCGAATGGTGAGGTGCCTAGAGATTCCCACCCCTAGAATCTACTGAGGCAAACTTCAAACATTCATAACAAAAAAAAAAACTATTTAGAGGACAGTTTTGAAATTTTGCATGATTGGATGAATTAAGTTTTAGTTTGATTTTTGGTTTGAAATTCATCACCTGCTTAGCCTGACTAGTGTTAGGCAGTATACCCTAATGTTGAGAAGGGTTCAATTACATCTTTTGCCATCTGTCTAGTTTGCGGTACATGGTTACTAAATTTATCATATGGTTATCAAGTAAGTGTATGTGTGCATTTTTCTGTATATATATATAGTGTGCATGTCTGTGTGATCATATGGTATATTCCATTAATTTTCTCAGTGTCTGTCTGCATACTCTTAGGTGCTGATGTGAATGCCACAACTCATGATGGTGAGACCCCCATGTCTTCACTCATCTTCCTAGTTAAAGAGGCCCTGGATAGCAGCGTAGAAGATGCAGCAGTGATTGGGTGCTTCTGTACCCGAGTTGCTGCCCTCCTCTTGGACCATGGTGCTGATCCCAGCTGTTGTTTGAGCACAACTGATGGAGAGGAGTGGGAGCCTTCTTTAACTTACACCAGCTTGGAGCACTTTGACATTCTTTACCCTATGGCTGCTCTTCTTCTCCAACGAGGTGCCTCATTTTTTTGCTCTTTTCATGGCACATCATGCTGGACTGGTTATAACCTGATTTTCACTCGACTGAAAGAAGCTCTGCAAGAGCCTCTAGATGCTGCTGAGGTGACTGACTTGCTGGCTAAAGCTGAGGTAATAGTAGAGCTTGCTCAGGTGTGCTCTCCAAACTTGCCCCCTTTGCCTACTCATTCTGTGCTGTCTGTACAAGGGCATGAGCCAATTCCCCAGGCCCTACTCGAGCTTCAGAACCGGCTTAGAGAACAAGAAGCTCAGCCACTCCCCTTGCGTTGCCTCTGTCGCGCCTTTATCCGCAACTGTCTGCAGCCCTGGCCTCTGGAGGACAAGGTTAAGACCTTGCCTCTACCAGACAGATTAAAGGACTATTTGATACCAGAGCACAGTTTAACACACAGACCTGGGTGGGACAGCTTTAAGCCCCTCTCTACCATTCATTAGGAACAAGACAGAGAGCAGTGGTTTTAATGCTGTCTCTTCTACTTCTGATTACTTTACTTCCACAGGAATTTATCCTGAAGGAAGCAAGGTCAAAGTATTATTTTATTTTTTATTTATTTATTTTTTTTTTGTATTTGAACTATGTTTATATGATAATCATTTCAGCAGATGATCACAGTAGTGTGCCTATATTCTGTGTTTTTTTTTATTTTTTTTTTTATCAAAAGTGACAACAGTTTGTTCCTCGCGTCTAAACAAGTCAGTGGAGATTTGGGGTGCATATTTTGCAGATGCTCATGAGTTGGTTGACTCACAATTTTTTTTTGTTTAATAATAGCTTAATACTTTTCCCGGTGTGTTTATTTGGGATTTGATACAAATGAAGGAATAAATGTTGTGTGATATAGTGTTCAAATTTAACTGAAATTGTGGTTGTTAATGTTGTGAGTTAGACACCAGGTGAAACAGTGAGAGAGACAGGATATATAATGTGTATGTAAGAGCATTTGTGTTAATGTAATGTGTAACTCAACTTATTGGTAACTTATGGGTATTTACAGCTTTGCCAAAATGTCATGAAATTTAGGTGGAATTAATTGTGGTATGTCAAATCATCTGTACTTCACAAGACATGCATAAGCTGCAAAGTGATGCATTTTATGTACAAGAATATTGTAGCACTTCCGCAAGTGTATTGTACTACTAGGATTTTTTTTTCTGGGTTGTGATAGTCATCTAAACAATTATGTTTTCTTATATTGACAGAATATAGATAAATAAACAGTGCCTTTGAAAGAGCATATAATAAAAAAAATTGGTGTAGTTGAGGGGGAAACATCTAAATATGTAATTTCGTCTGACCTTTCTGTTGTAAATAAGTAGAAGTGCTCATATATAAATATATCTCATTGTGAATATATTTTGGTGTGAATGTTAGATTTTTCTTATCTGCCCTTTAGGTGTGTTTTAAAAGTTGTTATATCAAGATTTTATGTTTAAAACCAATCCACATACCCTTGGTAGTGCAGAATTACAATCAAAGATTTGAAAAAGTGTCAGTAAAATATTTATATTGTGCACATGAAGGAAATGTGATTGTGTATTCAGTGCCAAAGTCATAAAACAAATTAATTAAATCATAACGCTTGCTAGTCTGAAATTTGATTTTCACATGAACTATAAACTGCTTAGCTAAATTAATTTTACTATAAAGTTGCGGTATTTTTTTTATCACCACCAAACAGTCTGTGTAGCTTGTTGTAAAACACAAGGCATTCCACAGGGCCTTTTTGATATTAAGGAAATAAGACAGCACTGCAGGTAAAGGCAATGCAAAACCATCCTAATATGACTCGTACAGTACTATAAATCTTGTACTGGCACTCAGCAGCAGTGTCCCATAAGGTAGAAGTCTGTCAAAATGAAAAAAATGCCTTACTGATGGTGGAAAGTTATATTAATTACTCCCTCTGCCCATTTTAGTGTGCCGGAGAAAAAGCCTGGTCAGACAGTGTTTTTAAATCACATGTCCTCATTGACCCTCCCTTCCATTTGCTTTTTCTCTTGTTGTATGCCAGTGCTAGCCTGGTCTGGTTGGTGCACTCAGAAAAAAATCCAGAGTCTTTCCTGATGCTATAAAAAGCCCTGTTTGTGCAGGCTCAGCTTTGCAGCAACCATGAGCTCTATCGGTTACGAGTCATACTTCTCCTCCACCCCCTGGAGACAGGTGGTGGTCCGTAGCAGCAGAGAAGGCTACCGAGGAAGCAACACTCGCTTCCACTCCATATACCGCATCTACTCATTCCCTCTGCCATCATGGAGCCGTGGTCCTCTGCAGTGGTGCAGCTTTCTTCCAGCCCAGAGCTGGACCTAAGCCAGGCTTCACAGGTAAGCTCTGAGTTCAAGATTGTTCGTACACAAGAGAAGGCTCAACTGCAAGAGCTGAATGACTGCTTCGCCAGCTTCATCCGAGCATGTGCATGGGCTGGAGCTTTGGAACCGAGCCCTGCAGACGGAACTGCTGCTGCTGCGCCAGAGGCACAGTGAACCCTCCTGTCTTCAAGCACTATACGAGCAGGAGCTAAGGGAGCTCCATGCCACGGTGGACCAACCCTGCAGTGAGCGCCAGGCTGCGCAGGAGCGAAGTGACCAGTTAGAGAAGGTGTTGAGAGCCCTGCAGAGTCGCTATGAGGAGGAAATTCTCCAGCGTGAGATGACAGAAGTGCAGGTGGGAGATGCAAGGAAAGAGGCAGATGAGGTGGGCATGGCATGTGCAAAGCTGGATAAGAAGGCCGAGAATCTGCTGGATGAGCTGACATTCTTGAAGAGACTTCATGAGAGGGAGATTGCTGAACTGCAGGCCCAGCTTCAGTACAGCGCCCAAGTGTCTGTGGAGATGGAAGTGGCCAAGCCAGACCTGGCAGCTGCACTCAAGATATCAGAGCCCAGTATGAGCGCACAGAACATTGCCCAGCAGAACATCCAGGCAGCAGAAGACACAGCCAAACACATGGAAAACATTTGCATTGCTAGAGATGAGGCTGGAGAGTACAGACGCTTGCTGAAATCTAGAGACCTAGAGATTGAAGCATGCCAAGGGATGAATAAAGCTCTTCAGAGACAACTACAAGAAATTGAGGAGAAACAGAGTGCAGAGATTGCTGCCCATCTGGTGAGCATTTTATATAAGAGCTATACTAATTAATTAATTAATTTCAAGATTTTATATTTTGAGCATTGTGCTATGACTTTTAATGTAATTGTAATTTAATGTAATTGTTTTAACTCAATCTATGAGCAGGACGCTATCGGGGCGCTAGAGAATGAACTCAGAACCATGAAGAATGAAATGGCTTGTTGTCTTAAGGAATATCAGGATCTCCTTAGTGTTAAGATGGCTTTGAACATTTAGATAGCTGCTTATAGGTTAGTGATGACCACAGTTTGAGAGAAAATTACCTTGTTTTTTTGGTTTTGCATTTATACCTTGTTCAGCATATGTGTATTACTGCCTGCAAACAACTTCATCACCAAACCGAACTGCATCTAGAATCATTTTCTATAGCATGATGTCTCTTATTTTCATTCTGCCTCTTTAGAAAACTTCTTGAGGGTGAAGAAACACGATTCAGCATAGGAGGGTTTGGTGAAATTTCCAATGTATTCTCTCCCTCAGTGGGTGCCGCTCCATCTTTAGGCTATCCGCTGTTTTCTGTGCAATCAAGCCTGAGCTATTCTGCACCCTATGTGCTGGCCACCAGATTGACCAGCTACTCCAGCTCCACTGATATGGCCATAACAGCAAGCAAGGATGAACAGACTGAGACCAGGCCTCCACAAAAAGAATCTGAGGAAGAAGTTGAAGAAGACAAGGATGATGAGGAGGAGGAAAAAGAGGGTGGAGAGAAGGAAGAGGAGGAGCTAAAAGGTCAGGAACATCAAAACTTCACAATTCTGAGAGTGGATAACTGATAATTGAAGAGTAGTCATAACTTATACCTGATCAAGCTAATAAAGGACATATATTGATAAAAATTACTGCATAATTTAATTCATGAGACAAACTCATTCAGAAGAGTTTGATACTATTAAATGCTATTTAATAGAACAATTCTGACTTACATCTTAATAACTTAATTATACAGAAAACTTGAAAAATCAATGGAATTCTCCTTTAATAATCAGTTGATGAGCTGGATCAGGTGTGTTGAAGCAGAAAATAGTTGTGTAGAGCAGTGGGTCACCAGGAACAGAATAAAGAAACATTACATAGCAATTCCTGTGATCTTTGCTGCTTTCTGTGTTCTTAGGTTCTTAGGAAGCTGGAGAAAAGGATGCAGGGGGAGATGGCGGAGAAGAGGATGAAGGTGGAGAGAAAGAGGGAGAGGAGTTTGAACCTGAAGAAACTGAGGAGGGACGGAGTGATGGAGAAGGACAAGAGGAGGATGATGAAAAGAATGGAGATGAGGCAGAGGAAGCCAAGCCAAAAGACAAGTAATATCTCGGTATAACAATGATGAATTCAATTCGAATGCAGACATGTGCTAGCAAATTATTTGTCATGGGATCTTAATTCATCCAAATAAAGTTAAATGAAATCAGCAATGTGGACATAAAATATAATTGCAAATGTTACAGTATGCATGGCTACATGACTATTCTTTGGTCATTACTAATTATAGCGTATCCTGCCAGCCTTGGATATTTATGGCACCTGTAGATGGCAACTTGTAGACCAGGAGAAGGGAGCAAACAGGGGCTCCACAGTTCTCAAATAGAGCATCTACACCTGTTACAACAGTGCTGAAAGACATGTTAAAACAGTAATGAAATGGGGAATATGTGCCTAACAAGGAAGGTGTGATTGCAACTATAATTTGACTGCTTATATATCTGTTAATACGCCTAAATTAATTTTTCACTGTGGCAGCTAGCTTTTAGTATTTATTTGTTTGATACTACAGACTGCCTATGATAACACACATGCTTTGTATATTAATGAAAATTCCTTAAACATGATTCTTCAAGTTGAAATAAAAATTTGATGACCTTTCGTTCTGTATTGTGATATTGTGTATGTGTCACTTTGGATCTTTAGTTTTTGAATGGCACAAATACAGAAAGGCAGCTTAATGTGTTTGATTGTGATGCGGTACAGTATGGGCTTATGCTGCTTTCAAAAGGTCCTGTTTCAGAGTGAAAATCGATACAGTGTGTCTTACATTTAAAAGCTTTTTCTCAAACAAAGCTCAGACAAAACAAGTCACTCATTTTGTGATATTTCCATTCAAAAAGCAACAAGCTGTTATGCTGTTTTATTAAAGGGCCCATATTTTTTTTAACTTAAGTGTGATATATAAGTGTGTGCGTGTGTGTGTGTGTGTGTGTGTGTGTTCAGCCAGCTGTGCTGCCATTCACATATTCAGGTTGAAATTATGTGTGCGGCTCTTTGAATGTGGTAACACAGAGCAGCCAATAACTGAAGGCCCCCTACCCTGCACATTTTTGTGCTTTCCATGCTTTAATTTAACTCAGTAAGGGCTTATTAATTAGCTAATTAGCTGGATCAACTGTGTTGGGAGCAGGAAAACTAAAATGTGAATTGTAGTGGGCCTATAGAACAATAACCGGGAAATGCTAACAAAATAGCCTGTTTAATATTCAATGTGCCATAGAATGGAAAACTGTATTTACATTGGCATAGTTAAATAAGCAGAATTCGGTACATGGAACTGACATAACGTGAACTTTAAATGCTGTTGTCTCCTTCAAATACAAAGTTCAGCTCCCACATCTTAACAGAATCCTGGACAACTTTAATTCAAAGTTATTGGTTTGTTCTGTGCATTTCACTCTGGACAGTTTATCAAACCTTACAGTATCGATCAGGCTTCGCCCAGTGTTTGACACTGAAAGGAGGGGCAGTTCCAACGTTATTAGCATCACAGTCACAACAGCAATCTGTAAGTGCTGTGTGATTTTATCCACTTTTTGATGGTTGAAGCCAGATCATCTTAAATTGAAATTTTCATAGTGAGCTAACAACTTACTTTGTGTTGTTGTTGAGGTCGAAAACAAGTAGCTAGTATAGTTATGTTAGCTACAAGCAAGCACCAATTGACTAGCATAGCCATCTAAATAGTATGACGACCTGGCTTATTTACACAAAGGTTATTTACAATAACAACAACAACATTTATTTGTATAATGCTTTTTACAACTAGTGTTGTCTCAAAGCAGCTTTACAGAAAAGCAGTTTATAGAAGGAAAACAGTTTATGGAAGGGTTATCAAAAGGACAAAAAGAAAATAAAAGAAAAATAAAAAGGAGTCCATGTATAGATGTGGGGAACTAAATCCAGGTCCAAGTCCCCCATGAGCAAGCCAAAGGTGACAGTGGCAAATAAAAACTCCCTAGGAGTAAGAGGAAGAAACCTCGAAAGGAACCTAGGCTCAAGGGAGGAACCCATCCTCCTCTAGTCGACCCTGGATGAAGAGAGAACAAGATAATTTACTTTCCTGCCTGTGTCTAGACCTGTAATGTATAAAACTATCAAAACACATATACTCTGATATCACTTCAAATTTTACCTGTTTTCCAAGGTCACAGTAAAATGCTTGATCAGGAAAAATAGTATCTTGCACTATTCTGAAGTGTCACAACTTTTTGTCTATTCAACAGTTTCAAGCAATTATTGCAAATTAGTTCACCAGAAAATAACGGCTTGAGTGTGAGTTTGCACTAATCATGTTTTATTGCCATGACCACATTAAGCTGCCAAAGCGTTTAAGTCTGTCATCCATCAGTGTATAATCAGTCACTGATAATGCAGTGTACTTTATTTAAGCTGAATGACATCAGCTTATATAAAGTACATTGCATATCCAGACAGAATCATAGCAACCATCTCTCTGTTTAATTTAATAGTTAACTGTATGTCATACAGGGTCAGAAACCACAAGAGCAAGCCTATTTGAGAATGCTAAATTTGAGGTGAGTGTGTATCGAAATGCAGTTATCACAGTGCTTGTGGCTATAAGCATTTATTCTTTGTTAGCCACAATGGCCTTGCAGATTCAGTGCAAAACTAAAGAAGCAAATGTCAGACACCAAACATGTCTTGGCTGATCGACCACTTTCTAAACGAGGAAACTAAATTAAATATTTATCTATTGTTTTACGGAACAGAAAAAAAATCAATTCTAACCCTGTTCATATGACATGACAGCAAGAAATATTGCATATTGTACAGCAAAATAAAACACATCCATCCATTTTGGTTACAGCATTTCATGAAATTTTATTTCTCCATTTTTTCATCAGGACAAAACAAAATGGTGAAGACTTGAACAGCTTTTATTGACATTAGTCATTTTGAGAATGCAAAGTGCACCACCTTAGTATGAATGAATTTAGATTACAGTTTCACAGTATTCTTGTATGTATGTAGATGCTGTGGCCATTTTTGTGGCATAGTTTCAAACAAAAACATTAAGTGGTCAGTGAATTGTGACATAAGGCAAGGTATTATCAGGATCATACTGTAAGGTTTCTCAGATTTGGCTTGAATGACATCTGCAGATATTATTAATGTAGTAGCACCAAACAACTGTTGAAAAACCTCACATCATTCATCCAAATTTCCAATCAACAGTCTCAAAAGCAGTTTTATTTATTTAAGCATGCCAGGTGTGTTGTCTGGCTTGGTTATGCTTCTGGATTTTTACCTCACATGCAAACCTTTCATACAACATACATGCAAGAATTTTATCTAGCTGTATCTGCTGGCTTTTCACATTTCGCTGTATTATTATTTTGCTTAAGTTATTATGATTTGTGAGGCTGACTGGAATATATTTTCACCAATAATCAGTCTTTCACTTTGGCTTCCTTTGATGCTTTCTCTACTTTTTTGATGGCTTTCTTTTTTTCCTGAGGCTCTTTTTCTGCCTTGCTCTCTTTCTTGTTGCCTGGTTTTGTGGTCTCTTTGTCTCCATTGGTGATGGTCTCTACAGTTCTAGTAAGAATATCTTTGGGGCTGGGTTCCTCTTTGGAAGGGCTTATCTGGCTCTCATTTTCTTCCTTCTCCTCTTCTCCTCTTCCTGAAGCGGGACTCTTCTGTTCTTTTTCTCCCTCCTCCTCTCCATTAATCTTCTTATCGGCCTGGTCTGACTCCTGTTTTTCCTTCTCCTTTACTTCTGAGTCACTTGTCTTCTCTCCTTCTCCCATTGATTGGTCATCCTCCCCTGTCTCTTTTTGTGCATCTTCTTTTTCTTCTTCATCTTGTTCAGACTGCTCTTCATCCTTCTCCTCTGCTATTTCTTCATGATCTTCTTTCCCTTCCACTTCCTCCTCACTTCCCTCTTCTTCTGCTTTATCACTGTGCTTCTCCTCTTCTTTTCCTTCTTTTTCTGGCTCACTTTTTGTTGTTTCAGCTTTTGTACTGCTAAGTTCTGTTTCCTCAATCATTTCAGCCTCCTCTACCTCCTCTTTACCCTCTGCCTCTTGCTTGTCTCCCTCCTCTTCTCCTCCCTCCTCTTTTTCTGCACCATCTTCATCTCCACCTTCTTCTTTTCCTGCCTCCTCTTCTTTCTCCATACCTTCCTCCTCCTCCTTTTCCTTTTCTGCTTCTACTGCCTCTTCATTCTCACTCCCTTGCTCACCTTCATCTCCCACTTTCTCACCTTCATCATCTCCCAGCTCAGCACCAAGTTTTGCTTCACTGGATAAAACAATATCCTCCTCAACTGCTTCACCTTTATCCTCAGGTCCTTCTTCTCCACCAGCCTCAACTGACAGCTCTTTTGCTACATCTGCCAAATCGTCATCTAGGTCACTCTCCCCTTTAATTTCCTCAATGATTTCCACAACTTTATGCTGGACTTTTGGGGCCTTGGAATGGCTGTATGTAAATGCAGCACTTGGAACACTTCCAGAAAACGTTTTGAAGCGAGTTTCTTCACCCTCTAGGAGTTTCCTGCAGTGAAAATGAACAAGACAGAGGTAATTTTACAAGCTCTTATTGAAATATTTGATACAGTAAAGTTGATCAAATTACTCTAGAAAATAAGTAATATAGGTCCTGACATACCTGTAGGCAGCAATTTCAGCATCTAGCGCCATCTTAACATTAAGCAGATCCTGATATTCCCGGAGATGGCGAGTCATCTCCCACTTTGTTGCCTTGAG